>WOUH02000036.1:1468707-1479957 GCA_009936405.2 Stevia rebaudiana
CCTCTACGTCCATCTTTTCCTTCATTTTAGCAACTAGTTGATTTCCACTATTTCTATGTATTTTGTTTAGTATTTTGAATGTATTTAAGAAGGTTGAGAGTAATGAAAAAGATAGAGAAAATTGTTGCTAAGTCTAGTCTTTTTCCTTTCTTGTTCTTTGGAGTCTCACCCGCTCAAATGGTTATCTTGGGAGATTGACTATCTCGAATCGGTCTCTATCAGAAAACACTTCAAATCTCAAATTAATTGATCGACAAGAATAAAGACTTGAGGATTGGCCTCTTGTTACTCTTAATTAGGTGGGTTTAAGCGTGCAAAAGCCACACGGTAGACACTGATTAATTCTATGTTAGTAATTTATGCTCATGATTATCATTTTGGTTTGATTAGTTTTACTTGTTATAAAAAAGAAACCAGTAAAAATGTTGTTACAACGTAAAAGATGTTGAAAAATATACTTGTAAAATACAAAGTTTATTAATTCAAATCCTATGATTCAATAAAGCACCCCTAAGGGTACCGGGCCAACGCCCCTGGTGGGGTACAAAGGATTGTTTGGAAAGTAATGATGAGTTAGTGATAACTAAGATCTAAAAACTAAAACCAAATTAGTTAACTGAGATGAGATTAGTGGTGGGTGAGTCAATGTCAACTTAACCATCATTACCAATTAAACAGGGGCGAAGTATAGTGAGGACCAGGGGTGACCTTGGACCCCCTCGTTTTTTTTGTTCACAGTGTAAAATTCGAGATTTTTCGCTCAGAATTTTTTACGTATATAGTCCGGCCTCCCATAATTTTATTCAAAACAATTTCCGGCTTATAAATGTTTTTGTTTTAGTTCTGCCGTTGATTACCAACGATGTATGATTGGCAAATGTGCATTATTCATAATTGTGCGACTGGATGTTGTGCAACAATAGCAACTTTGTCGTGGTGAGAACGGGCGAGCAACGGTATACATAGTTACTGAAACTTGCGATATAACTTTTACTAGCATATTTTCCACTCATGTAACACTAAATAATTGCCGCATGTTATAACTGTCAATTCACACCCTTTTGCACTTTTTTGCATTAATTAAGTTGATAACATTAATTTAAATATATCTCTAAATCACATTAATATCACTTAATTTCATATTAAATTATAAAGATATATTTAAGCCTATTCAAATTAATAAACATACATTTTAAAACCCATTGTTAATTTGATTGGTGTAAAAACACTAAAATTGGAGTTTCTAGCCGATAGCGGTTGCATTAAAGTACGTCACTAGGAATGAAGTGTTCTTTGTTTTTTTGACAAAATTACAGAAATCGTCCTTTAGGTTTGTATGATATTGCAGGTTTCATCCTTTACTTTTAAAAAGCTTTGATTTCATCCTTTATCTTTGAAATTGTTGCATGTTACGTCATTTAAGCTAAACGTCGTTACATTTTATGTTAATTTTTCTAAAAATGACCAAATACCCTTATTAACAAAGGATGAAACTTGCAACTGTTAAAATACTTAAAGGACATTTTCAGAAAAATTGTTAACAAATACTAATTAATTATTAGATTATATTATTATAGTATTTTCTTAGTAATATGCATATAACTTTGAATAAATATACTAAAAAAATTAATATATATATATCATAATTATAAATATAAATATTTTTAATCTATAATATTTATAAAAAATATATGTATAATTATTAACAATATATACAATATGATTTAAATTTAGCACGTATTTGGGTTATACTAATGTAGAACATACACAAAAGTGATATTTTTCGTATACATATATAACATACATGTATTATCAATGATTAAAATTTTCATGCACACCCATATATGTATGTATTAATTGTTATGCTAATATATGTGACACCACCAAATGCGTAGGATGTATAATTTAGCTCTGATGCATAGGATGTATCGTTTAGCTTGCAAATGTGTATACATTTATGTAGAACTTTGTTAAAATGATATTTTTTGTGTATTACATATACATTATTATTTATAAAGTTACAGACTACATACTAAATATACATATATGCAACAAGCTAAATTTACAAAAACCAAATTATGTACGTATTACATATGTGTAGTGAAAGAAAGAAAGTAAGAAAGAACAAATATATAAAACCAGAAGTTACATGCACGTTAACGTATTTACATATATGTGTACGTATCTGTAACCTTATTACATACATATAAGCGATGACTAGCACCAACAAGGAATCTATTACATATATTTTTAATTCATTGTAATACCCAATAAAAAAATGACAATTAAGCAAATTGAAGTTTCATATATGTAAACATATATATCCAATGAAATATCCGATTAATTTAGTTACAAAATAATGTAGACGAAAGACCATGAATTTCTAATTTAGAGAGCATAAATATAATACTAATACACCATAAATATATATTGCTCTAGAAACCAAATTTGACGAGATAAAAAGTGGAACCAAAAGTCTTTACTAAAACTAAATCATGTTGTCGTTCATGAAAAAAAAAATTAATAACAAATAAAATTGAAGAAAAGAATGAGTTACTATAACATACCCAATATTTTTTTTATTAGTTACTATAACATACCCATCATTTTTTATTCAATTATAAGTTTTCATGGTTTATTTGGATTGATCTTCATTAAAAATATTACAAAAGATGAAATATAATTTATTAGAGGTACGTTATAGGAGTAAATAAAGGTAATATTTTCATCTTGATGTAAATTTAAAAATACCCTTACAAATATGATAAAATCAAAATAATAATATAATATCATTATTCATATTTATAAACAATATTTCATTTAATGTCCTTTATGTTTGTAAAGCGTTGCATGATTAATCCTTTATTGATAAGAGTATTTTGGTCATTTTTAGAAAAATTAATAGAAAATGTAACGACGGTTAGTTTAAAGGACGTAACATGCAACAGTTTCAAAAATAAAGGATGGAATCGGAGCTTTTTAAAGATAAAGGATGAAACCTACAATATCATACAAACCTAAAGGACGATTTCTTTAATTTTGTCTTGTTTTTTTTCTTTTAGAACAATGGGAGCCAACTTTATTCTCGTATACATACTATACATGTAAGTTATTTTGTAATGTAAGTGGGTCAATATAGGAAAAAAGAACATATATGTTGTATGAAAAATTTATAAAAACCAACTTAATCAAATTAGTCTAAAATGGAATTTATATTTATTTTAAACTCTAATCATGAGTTTATGAATAAACATGAATGCCATACCATCGTGCTTAAAAAATCACCATAAAAACCACACCTTAATATCATTTGAACTTATGACCTTTGATTAAAATTTCTAATACTCAAAAGAACGATCTATGTTGTTTGTTTCGTCCAAAAAAAAAATGAAAAATAAAAACAGAATTAAAGTCTTTTCTAACCCTGTAGCAAATTGATATATAAGGGAGGGTAGGGACAATGACATAAAGTGCAAGGCGTTTATATGTAATTTTGTCAAAGTTAACATAAAGTCATGTTCTTCTTTTGGGAAACCATTTGCATGATCATGGTATTTCCCATTACTATTTCTTTTTTAAGGAGACAGGTTGGTCAACTAAATCCAGATTTAACAAGTTCTCGTCTCCAGGAACTTAATTAGGGTGTTCATCGAACCGAATCGAGTACAATTTAATTGAATAAGTTGAATTTTAATTTTATGAATTTGATTTGAAAAATAGAATTCAAATTTGAAGCGAATTTGAAATTTTCAGACGGGATACGAATTCGATTCTGATTGCAAAAAGAATTCGAAATGATCATTTGTTTAAAATAATAATTAAACTGACAATAACAATGAAACAAATGTAATGTACAAAAATATTACTATATATAGATGCATGCACACATACACACATATATATAATTCGGATTTCGAATTAAATTGAAAATCACAAATTTGAAATTTGATTCGAATTCACCAATTAAAATTTGAATCGAATTCGAATTTAAAAATCAGAATCAAGTATCGAACCGGTGATTTTCGATTCAAAACCAAATGGAATTTCGATTATTTTGAATCAGATTCGTATATTGAACATCCTTACTTCTTTAAGCGGCAGTCCATTTAAAAAGGAACCACCTAACCACTAAAGTGTAAACTCATGACCTAACACTAGCCATTTTGTTTCGGCCATGATTTAAACCCTAACCTCATATTAAGAAAATTGAGGTGAACAGGTGGTACCGCCGGTCCATAATAACACTTTGGTCTTCCGGTTACTATTAAGTATTGATACTCCATCAAAGAATATAAAACCAAATAAATTTATGAAAATAAAATATTATTACAAGGAGGTGTATATATATGTATCTTCTTACACGTACGTAATCAAAATTGCTAATGAGGTTCTGGTGAATTGACAGAAAATTTTCTTGATATTCTCTTAGGAGAATAAGATACTAAAATAGTGGTGTTTTGCATAAGCACCTAAGGATCTCTAAATCTATAAGATACCGCAAAACATAAACCATATATGTATACATATATCTCGATAGCAAGAACCGTTGATCACTCTCACTTTATATGTACCCCATCAACATTTTCTTCTAGTTGATGTCACGTACATATCTTGTGTTTATTCTCGTTCACATGTCGAACGAATCCAAGAACCAAATCAACTTTATGAAAATATTATTTTATATGTACGTTCACCAAACTTTATAAGAAAAGAGAAGGAAGTAATATTAATGTTTAGACGAAAATACGTCTTTGTTTCGGAATGCTTTTATGAATGTATATGTCTTAGATGATGTGTGATTTATCTAATATATATCTTCACATCTTTTTTTAATAAAGAGATGATTAATATGACATTATTAACTATGAAATACTTATATAATTTGTAGTGTTACAATTATTGTTAATTATATAATAAGAAACTACAAAGTAAAATGTTGTAAAATAATGGTGGTGGTTGGGGGATGGTATTCATATCAAAGACCCATAAATAGGTATAACTAAGAGATCGCAAAAGTAGTTATTTTCGTCGGCATGTTATACCTCTAAATCATGTTATTGATTAAATGTTATACCTATAGTCATATAATAGATTAAATACATGTATAGTCACAATTTACGCAATGGTGTACCCACTTAAATCCATTAAAACTCATCTAGTGTCCTACTCAAAATATATTAGAGATATCATGCGTGAAACATTCTAATATCTACGTACATAGATTCATATTAGAGAACTTAAAAATAACATAAGAAACAATAAAGACATAAAACAACTGAATTCTTATTTAACATAATATTTAATCAATTAAAGTTATACATAAATAATGTATTTTTCAAAGTTTTAGAATTAAGTACATACACGTACATTGGATACTGCATAAAAACATTTTTATATTATGATAACTACAATGCATAATGGTGATATATTATGGGGGATATGAGAACTACCAAGCATTATATAACATATTATTTATATCATAATCTATTTATGTTGTAATTAAAAACCTGGCTTTAAATGTCATACTAGACACTCAATGAGAACAATTCACGTCATACATGCTGGTTGTTGAAGGTCAAATATATGCTCATTTAAACTTAGGTTAATAGCGTCTAGATGTGTTATCTTCTTAATAATTTACC
The DNA here is from genome assembly GCA_009936405.2 of Stevia rebaudiana. Taxonomy (NCBI): domain Eukaryota; kingdom Viridiplantae; phylum Streptophyta; class Magnoliopsida; order Asterales; family Asteraceae; genus Stevia; species Stevia rebaudiana. The sequence goes on from WOUH02000036.1 coordinate 1,474,350, forward strand.
AGTCTGTTTTCACTAGATAATTTAACCTAGATAGCACAACAAGGTTGAATGTATCACAAGTTTCATTGATTGGGTGTTTATACCAGAGTTTATAAAAAAATATAAACTCACACTAAAGTGATTATTATCTCTAAGCTTCTCTCTAACAACAGAGCTTTTTTATGACTAGGATATTATATATATATATATCAGAAAAGTTTTGCTTTGTTTTTTGAAGGTATGTTGATTATTCTCCCTTATGAATGAAAACAGTTACTAATATTTTATGTACCCAAAAATATAACTTGATTTATTTATTTTTAACAGCAGTCAGGAATTCAATAACAAAACCATCCCGTCAAGATGCTAGATGATGGAACACCAAAATTACAATAAAATTCAAACCACACTGTAACGGGTCCATTTAGCTAAACCCATCATGAACGAAACTCATCGATTATGAAATCTAAATTAAAATAAAACTTAGTTTTTTAACAACAAATTAGACTCTTATCGTGGGCCCCACCACATTCAAACCGTCACCATTTGGCTGAGCAAAAACTCCATTTTTCACCAGAATACCACTAAGGCAAAACCTATTTGACAAATAAAACATAATCAGTGATTTGGTTTATGAAATATAAATTAAAATAAAACTTAGTTTTTTAACAGTAAATTAAACTCGTATCATGGGCCCCACTACATTCGAACCGTCACCATTTGGCTGAGGAGAAACTCCATTTTTCATTTTTCACCGGAATACCACTAAGACAAAGCCCATTTAACAAATAAAAGATAATCAGTGATTTGGTTTAACGTATGATAAATATTCCCTCTCACAAATAAAAGAAACTCCTACTTTAGATTTAGAATTTGAAAATCCTATTTTCCTAGGAATCGAAAAGAATATGATTATATTCCCTCTCACATACGGCAATGGGGCCCACGAGTTATGAGGAGTGTAAAGACCATGGTACAATTCCAAGGCCATTAAAAATTAGTGGGAAATTATTAAAGGTGCAAAGACCCCAAAACTAAATAATGGGGCCTGATTTTTAATCACTACATAGAAAAAGATGACCCAATATGACTCGTAGAGTGTGCTTCACTTCAACATGGATGTCGTTCCAAATTTGGGTTGTAGGGTTGTGTATATTAATCGACAAAGAGATGAATCCAAACATGATTTATACGGGTCTAACCGGTACTTACTATTTTGGTTCATTTTTGTTTAAAAGAAATTTTCTTTATCATGATGATTGTAAACTAAATTAAGAAATAGCAAATACGAAACGTCATTATAAGATCAATATTCATATGGGTCCGGACTCCGGATGTGAAATCATTAAACCGCTTTCTTTTATCAATTTACATTTAAATAATGAAACGTCATTTTATATATCGTTTTTGTTAAAAAGATAATCATCCATAACGCGAACCCATTCTATCTTACCTTAGAAGGTTAAGCTTAACTTGAGACCTTGTTTGCTTTAGAACTTTTTTTTTTAAAATAGGTTTTTTTGTGATGTGTTAATAGATTTTAGGTGCAATTTTAAGTTTGTGATGTGTTGTTATCATAACCCTCCTTACCCTTCCTACTCTAAGACTCCTTCCTATTTAAACTCGATATTAAAATTGTAATAATATAACCTTTTTAGCATACTTAATTATCTATAATGAACTAAAACTTTGAACAAAATAACATGATTATATGAGGATAAAATATCTATCTCTAATAAAGCATTACTAAAACTGCGACATGGCATTTTTTTTTTGAAATTTTTTTAATTTCAATGTTATTATTTAATTAATTATTTATCTTATATATTTTAAATAGTAAATGACACTTTTTATCCCTAAGGTTTGCAATACTTAACTAATTTAATACACCTTTTACAAAAACCGTCTGCAACGTTTCAAGTCTTAACAATTTTTGTTCTTAAAATTTCAAGTCTTAAAAATTTCCGGTCTCTAACGTTTCAAGTATTAACACAAGGTTACATAATTAACACTTTTAAATGTTGATTATATAACCGCGTGTAATACACGGGTTTTAAGCTAGTATATATATATATATATACCATACACGGTCGTATCACATCTTCCATCAACATTAATCTCATGAAAAGAGCTAGAAAATGATGTATCTTATCAAACACTTTTGGTATCTCCACATGAAATATATATACATAAAATCTAACAATGCATGTGAAGTGAGATCCTGATACAGAACATCTCATAAACAAGCACCCGAAATTATGGAAAATCCTTAAAATAACCGATCATACATGTAAAAAAAGATATTAGCTTAGAAGAAAACGGGTCAGAATTCATCCAAATTGTGCTTCACACCTTATCAAAAATATATTATCATCATTCATCAGTAATATATATTTTTCAAGTCATATTTGACACACTAGTAGTTACATATACAATTCTAAAATCTTTGAAAGAATGATCAACCCAACCCAACCCAATTTGTTTTGACTTTTATGAAAAAGTCACATGTTTTGCAACAATTTATAAAATTAAGTTTCTTTCCATTTGTAAGGAGCTCGATCTACAACCAAATAGTCTCCGCGTATATCTTTAGCAACTCGAATATCATCATCCAGATATACTGAATCAAACCTAATCCAAGATACAAAAATCAGCACTAATCTTAGTAACTGACAATAATGAAAAGTTATATTTTGAATTTTAAGGTCAAACATGCTAGTTTATAAATTTAAAATGGAGTGAATCTTTATGTTTTGTGCAACAGATGGTACAACTACATTAACATGTAAAACGGATTTCACAACTATGAACTTTTGTCATTAAAAATTTGGGTTGAAATTAAAGCTGATTTTGGATTCTGAAATTTGTTTGTTTGACTTCAAGAATGGAGATTGAAGAAGTTAGGTAAAGGGTTAAATTTGTAATTATGAACCTTTATTCAGTCCAAGAATAAGGAGCGCGATCAACAACTAGATAATCCCCTCTAATATCTTTTACAATTCGTATTTCTTCATCAAGGTACACAGACTCAAACCTACATAAACATAATGACTTCATTTTTACGCACGAAAAGACGTATAAAATATTAACATAAAATCCTATGAACTTTACAGTAAATAAGAGAAAAGAAAGTTCAATATAAGTCCTTGGTTGTTAAGCTTGTGACTTGACAAGTTTATATTGTCTATTGAAATTTAAAAATATATATATAGAAAAAAGAAATAAGTCTGATGACTAAAATACCCTTCAAACACAGATTCAAATATTTTTATACAAATTAATGTTATAAAATATATATGCATATCTATTGAGTCTGCAAATACAATATGGTTATTAACGGTGAAACAAAGCTTATAAAACAATTATTAGCACATTGCATTGTAGTTAATCACATGCAAACGCAACAAAAGTACAAACATAATAGATGTTTACCAAATGCACATTGACAAAAAAAATAATTAATAAACAAAATATAAAAAAAACTCACCATCCTTGACCAAATGGTGGCAATGGAAATTCCCATCCTTTTCCCCGTAAAACAGCACTTGTAAACCTGTAATAATTAGAATACAATCATTATTACATTAACATCATAATACATTTGCAGCAAGTGTTGAATTTCTTTTTCTTCAAGTAGCCAGATTTAAGAATACAGAGACAGATGAGTCAAAAGACTGTCAATTTTTTAACAAAAAGTTATTTATTTTTTTTTAATTAAAGCTTTTAATTAGTATGGCCTTAGAACTTAAATAAGAACAAAGCAAAAAAAGCCAAAGACGACACAAAATTAACTTATGAACATCCTCAATTCGTCATAATATATAATTCAATCATATTCTCAACCAAAATCACATTGGCTAATTAAGTTCAAAATTCCCAAGAATTCTATAAAGCTTTCCCAAGAAATTCCTACTTATGTGACTAAAATTTTATGTGGATAATGTTGCAATTCTAGCCTCAACTATTATCTAGCTGCAGTATTCAATGGTTAAGAACTTAAATGCATAAAGAAAGCTATCTTAAAAATTGGATCAATTTGGAACTTTAAATTATCTATTTCACCTCCAAAGTCAAATGGGAAAGAGCACAGAATAAAACCAAACACAACACAATGCCAAATCAATTTACAGAATCCTACAAACTTCACATAGAAATTGATCATATGTATTTATAACCAAAATCAAACTAGTAATTGCCAAACATGTTATCCCCTTCACTCCAGCAAAATATACAAACTAGTTATCAAATTTATAGACCATATGAAATTATGAACTCTTAGTTAAAATCCTATTGATAGAATCTAACTTATAAAAACGTTTCACAATTAGAACAGATACGGGTTTAGATTTAAGCTGGAATTTATCTGTTTATTTAACAACGAAGGGAAATTAATCAAGTACCGTATCAGTTTACCTAAAATTTACACGTTGGGATGAAGCGATTTCCATGTCCGATCGAACAAAGAAAACCCCATCGGGAGGAAACGTAATGACATTATTCAGATTCCGGTTTTCGACATCGATCACTTGCAATACATCTCCAGCTTTCGTTCCAAACAAGCTCGCGTTCTTCATGATAAACAGCTGTTCTTTCTCGGTGGTCCAAAGCAATCGCCAGGTACCGGAGAGTGACACGTCGGTGGTGAGTTGGTCACGGTTGATTAAGGCAATTGCGTCAATGGCCTCGGTAATCCGCGACAGCTTTTGGGGGTCAGATTGGGTGGTGATGCCTCTGTTTTGATCGGAAATTAGGTGAAGGAGGTTGGATTTAGCGGACGATAGAGATTGAGATGTGAGAGATGATCGAGTCGTTAGTATTCTGTGTGTTTTTGGCGTTTGGTTTACGAGATTGAAAGTTGAGAAGGTGTTGAAAATGGCGGGAAGGGATGATGATGCCGCCATGGGAGATGGAGGGTAGAAGATGATCATTGAATGGTGGTTATGATTTGATTGTTTTGTATTGGGGATTTTTATAGGTGGGGTTCACTGCATTTAGAAACCGACCGGTTATATGTATATTTTTTAACGGCAAAAGATCTTATAAAAAAAAATTAGCAAGAAGTCATATAACACAAAAACAACATGAAACAAAAACACTTAGAAATTAAAAGAAAACCGCCTAGCATAAATAGATTATAACATCTACATTATAAACTATAGACATCATGAAATCAGTCTAGGAGACTGTTAAAGCTTCTTGTGAGGGAAGAAACGCACAACTCATCTAACCATTATTGATGGAGCCTTTGACTTCGCAGCTAAGGCCTCGATCCACATTTGCTTTCTGATTGATGTTCCGTTTATTTTTAACCATCCTAGTTACCTTTGAAAAATGAAGCGTCAAATCTTTGTTTCCAACCAAATTGGGAAAAACGACACCTTTGTTTGGGAATGATTCAACCGAGTGAGTGTCTGTGTTTTGAACCGTTGTTGAATGAGACTCCGACTCACAAGAAGCAAGACGCAAAGATAAGTTAAGGCCCAAAGCGTCATGTGACAACCGCCACATTCAGGTCAAACTTTGACTAAATCTTACGTACTTTTATACGTATCATTTCATGTACGTGAATTTCATACTAGACTGCTTATGTATTTAAATATATAAGTAAAATTAGTCTAACCAACATGAC
>WOUH02000036.1:1494936-1510350 GCA_009936405.2 Stevia rebaudiana
GGTCATGGTCCCACCCCCGCACAACACACTGTCGCTTCCGCAAATCGTTGACCGTTCAGAGGGGGTGTGACACGTCATCTCCTACTCAAGCTCGTTTCAAGTAGAAAACTAAAAGTAAGACCAGGTCCCTTTAAAGCAAGACTTCTATACTTAAACATCTCCTCTTGATGAATGGTTTACCCGTTTCAAATTTGAGAAAATTAAGATCAGATGGAGCTGTCACATAAACAGAGGTTCCAATAAAGGTAGAAGGTTTCCTAAGTGCAAACCGTTTAAAAACCGATTAAAAAATCCAGTTTTAATAGTTTTCAGGTAGACTATGGTGTTAAGTTTTGAAAAAACGATCATAGTAAAAAGAAACAATTGTAATAACGTTGATCAGTTATCTGATTTGGTTATTCTAATACTCGTTAACCAATATTGTTAACCGTTAGGCACTGGTTAACCAATATGCGCATATATAAGAGCTGTAAACTCATATAAAAATGTTTTGTGACCGGTTCAATTAATATAACATTAGAAGAGTGTATAAAGTAGAAACCTAAGTAAAGTATTGGTGTAAGATGACTTGAGAGAACAACAATGTATTAATTGTTGGACTAAACTTGTAATTAGTAAGAGTTAAGGGTTTATTAATTATCTTTATTTTATTTATTTTAGTTGATAGACTTAATTTAGAGTTTGAATTAAAATATGATATGATTAGGGTTTAGTTTTAGTATAAATAGATGTTAGGTATCATAATATTTTTGTACCCAAATATTATTAATCAAAGTTGAATTATTTATTTTCTACATTAATAACACGTAACATTTCAAGTAGTTTATCTCTTTTCTTATTAATAAATTAGTTTGTTATAAAAATAATAAATTTTTTGTCTAATACATAAGCATTAGTTAACTTAATAGATAAGATTCATATTCTTCTATATAGATTTGGATCTATTTATAGTCCAACTAGGTTAAAAACCTATCTATTACATAAGTTGAACAAAAAATCAATATTAATGAGAACGAAATAAGAACAACTAACACAAAATTGTAACACTTCAATCTCGGTTGTATAATAAAACATTGAGTATGTTGTTGATAATTTAATATTTTTAAAAATAATGATATTTTGTCATTTATTCAAAAACAGCATATAAGTCAATGGTATGGAATATAATATATGTGTAATTGACTAATTGTATACACAGACTAGGTAACTTTCGATTTTAAATTAAAACATAAAAAACAAGCATATTTTGATTCCGAATCCATAAAGAGTCTAGACTAGACTACACTTCAAAATATTAAGTTTGGACTATTATTAGGCTCAATGAGAGTTTAACAACCGCCAATTATGGAATGAAAAAACAAGTTTTATAGAGTCAAATTGACTTTATGTTTGATCAAAAATTTTATTAATAGAGAATGTCATCGTTTTCTTATGCTTTGATTATTAAATTACCGTCACATAATATATGAATATAAAATGATATATTGTTATCCTCAAGCTGAAAAGGCAACATACTGCCCTCAAATCAAGATGTTGTGGGCAAGATATAATAGGCTGGTTTATAGAAAAAGGAAAAATAGGCATGGTTTTTGTGACGAGTAGGGTAAGGGAGAGGTGTGCTATAAAGTCATATTCTAACAAGTTTTCTAATTTTTTAATTTGAACTTTCAAATTCAAACCTTTCTTCTAAGACGATGAATATATCTTAAAGAGTTATGGTTGTCAATGAATTAAAAAGAGTGCTCAACATATGGGCACACGTGCATTGGTTGACTCCGACTTGAATGGTTTCATGTGCCTCGTTATCATAATTCTAAATTCCATTCCTCGCCTAATTACACCTAGTAATTGGTGACCTACACCCATACCACTAGGCCAGTTGTTTGATTTTGTAAAATCCATATCATATGTCTCTTGCAGCTGTTAAATTATACTAATCGTACGGGTGGATTTCGGTCAACTATTGGCAATCCCAACTTCATACCTTAAATTGTCTTGTTATGGTGCATATGGAAGGCATGGAGCGATCGAACATTCAACTCCTTAAAAAAAAGCCTAACATCCAAGGGGTTGTCCCTGGTTGGGGTAGATATAAAAATGCCTTCAAAGTTATGATTTGAATTGTTCGTAATATAAAAATTCGGGAAAATGTTAAAAACTTTGTCAATTTCTAAACTTAATATGAAAATTGTCTATCGCGATCCCATAACAAATATGCTAACTCTTCAATTCGATGAGCACATTGGTTCATCATAATCACAATCAAATTCCAAACTTGTTTTGTAATCAAAATTGAGTTTTATATGATAATTGATAATTTCACATAACAATATATTGTTAGGATAAGAAAAAAAATAAAACTTCCAAGTATTTAGAACATGGATTTGTCAGCTTAAATTAAAATGGAAATAAAGCATTCTAAGGAAAATGTTTTATAAAACAAGCACTAGCATCTCACATTTTTTAGAAAGCTCGGGTACCAACAACGTACCAATCAACGATTACACATTAAGCTTATGTTTGATTGATAAAGACATAAGGATAACACTAACATAGAAGTGATTGATGGTCTGTGATGGTTCGAGATGAAAACTGCGTGATTTAACATTTGCGTTCTCCATTAACTACTCCAACAAGTAAATGAAATGCAGTTAGAATTACATACATAAACTTTATTTACAAGTTTTTTTTCTTATTTCATTGTAGTACTTTTTTAAAAGGTGTTTTCCAATCCAGAATTTTAACTAATTATATATACGGGTGATGACTGATGAAGCAAATTTCCAACAAAGATTCTTTATTTTTTAAAGAACCTCACTAACTCAAAGATTTTATATGAGACTTATAACTTATTGACCAGGCAACACTAGTAACACTTTTGATATAAATCACTCGTACGTCTCTTTCAAACATAAAACTCTACGAAAACAGATATGGTACTTTACAAATGAACAAAGTACGTGCTACTAGGATTACTTTTTGAGCATTGTAAAAGTAAAGAGAATAACAATAGAAACCATTTTATTGGGATTAATGATCATTAGATTAAATATTATATTAGAAAATTGTAATTGACTAGTGAGCACATGAGGGTGCACGTGACTTGTTTAATCATCATCCCCTATCTTTCACTCCTCACGTGAATCAATACTGTCGGTCACGTGATTGTTCTTTTGTTTATCTTAAAACTTAAAAGGTGACATCCAATGTTCGTTTTCCAAGCTTCAAGCCCAAGGTAACTATGAAGATATTAGCAAATTAATATCCATCATTAACACCATCCTCATATGTAAGATAGAAAGAAATCGTATAAGGTTTACCTTCACAAGTTTTTCCACAAACATCTCTCTTTAAAAAGGTTGGATATTTTGACATCAATCGACTAATTAACAACTGTCAGCTATATAAATAATATATGAGAAACAAGTATCTGATACAATATGACATTTAAAAATTTATTGGTTTCTAAAACTCTAGGCAACCCGATTCCTTTGTCGGGGGCATTTCTAACATATCAATTTGTAATTCTAATTTCTTATACTTGATTACTTAATTTTTTATAAAAATAAAAAATAAATTGATTAGTTAAAAACACAAACAAGTTAACTGATTATAATATCTTTGTAAAAGACTAAAAACCTTAATTTTGTTGTTCAAAATGTTAGATCGTTTATTCTAATAATATATATGTAAGTTTTATAAAAGTTACGAGTTTGTTATACACACTCCGACTCTTTATTCATCAAAGGTGGACTGCCCCGATTACGTTACTGTTAAATAAAAAATGTATAGCAACTTCCATTGTGTTGTAGTGGTAGGAGGCTTGGGTTCTCTACATGAGACCCAAGTTTAATTCCACTTCCAACACTTTGGAGGGGGCATGGTGGCTCAATAAAGGAAAGACATAGATCTTTATGATTTTCTGTTCGATCCATAGGGCATCCGGGTTTTACCACCAGTGGACCTTCGGGCGGGTGGGTTTTCCCCTGAACTGGAGATAACTTGGTGCGCTTAAGGGCTCCGTACGGCTAGATTGGCTAGCTGGTGGTGGTCTTTTGCCATTGGGTCACCCTGTACGGAGTACCTAGGCAATTCAGTGTTTGTTGGCCGTTCAAAAAAAATATAAGTCTTTTGTCATTGGGTCACCCCGTACGGAGTATCTAGGCAATTCAGTGTTTGTTGGCCGTTCAAAAAAAAAAATAAAAAATGTATATTATTAAGGCAAATTGGATTTTAATAATCACAACTTTAACCCATTGGCTTGTAATAATCCCAACTCAGTAAATTGTTACTAACAGTCCAAACTTTTATATCATTTACTTGTGGCAGACCCTAACTAACGGAAGCTAACTCCGTTAACTAATTGCTGACGTGGCATGCTGACGTGACAAGATTTTGCTGACGTGTCATGGTGACATTTGATGACGTGACACAATTTCGCTGACATGGCGTTATGCCACGTCAACAATATGCTAACTGAGTTAGCTTCCATTAGTTAGGGACTGGCACAAGTAAATTATATAAAAGTTTGGACTGTTGGTAACAATTTCCTGAGTTGGGATTGTTACAAGCCAATGGGTCAAAGTTGAGATTATTAAAATCCAATTTGCCTATTATTAATTACTAACTAACTCATGTCATTATCCCATGCATGTAGGCTTTGTCAGCATGACAAATCAACTTTTTATGTATTCTTCCTGCATACAACTTAACTATACATGATTAACATACTCATCCTTTTTACATGCAACCCACGTTTTAATGTTAAATATTTTGATTATGAGAGAATCAAAGAGTGAACCCCATGGTTAGAACACACAACATGCGAAGCCTCAAGTGCAACCTACCCGTAATGTTGCATGTCCGAAGTGCGTTTGCCACATAAGCCGCGAGTAGCCTCAAATGGCTTCGTTGCAAAGCACCTAATAAGAGTTTGTAAAATCATGTACTATATAATATCATTCGTTTAACTTACTATCGGTGATGTATAATTGTAAATTATATAAATCGATGACATTATTTAGAAAAGAAGATAAAAATTGTTACAATAAAATAAAAAATAATGATACTAATAACAAATTACCTATTTGGCAAATTGGATTTTAATAATCTCAACTTTGATCCATTGGCTTATAATAATCCCAACTCAGGAAATTGTTACCAACAGTGCAAACTTTTATATCATTTACTTCTGGCAGTCCATAACTAACGGAAGTTAACTCCGTTAGCATATTGTTGACGTGGCATAATGCCATGTCAGCAAAATTGTGCCACGTCAGTATGCCATGTCATCAAATATCGACATGTCGGCGCGACACGTCAGCAGATCTTGCCATGTTATCATGCCACGTCAGCAAAATCTTGTCATGTCAGCATGCCACGTCAGCAGTAAGTTAACGGAGTTAGCTTCCGTTAGTTATGGACTGCAACAAGTAAATGATATAAAAGTTTGAACTGTTGGTAATAATTTCTTGAGTTGGGATTATTACAAGCCAAAGGGCCAAAGTTGGGATTATTAAAATCCAATTTTCCTTCATTTTTTGAAATAGTTAAATGACACCTTCTTGAATCATACATTAAACATTTGTGATTAGACACCAAAGGTCTACTTTTCGAATCCGGTTCAAGCATCAACTACTTACGAATAGAGAATGACAAAGATAATATCACAGTGCCATCCAAAGTCTATGGCTACCTCCTTGAGAGGTTAAAGGCTCGATCGCAGTTCCAAATAGTGTGAATAGGTGATTTGTTCTCTTCGGAGGCATTGCATTGTCCCTCCACCTCTGTTGTCATTTCGAAAAGAAATAATAACACACATATTCGACTTCATGACCTTATAAGAAGAAGAGAGGGCATGATGAACAACTGGACGATAGTGGAGATGTGTCCATACGGTAGCCAAAGGAACACGACCACACCCCATAGTGAATAGTGATGGCATGACATAGCAAGACAATGGAGTTTGGTGTCGTAAGGCACAAAAAAGTAATCCAATTAGTTTCTATATTGTGTTATAACTTGTATCTGCGAGTGGAGAGACAATTTTATAGTTAAAAAGAGTCTTCAGACACATCTCTACAATTTATATACATGTTGTGCTCCTCAACATGAGCGCGATGGGTGCCAACAAAGCAAACACCGCCCATTAGGCATGATAGCGGGCGTGATTCATGTACTCACTCTAGATAGGAGGAAATATTTGTTTTGTTTAATTAAAAGTTATCACTTCGTTCTTCTATTTTCTACCCACCCTTACAACTTTAATTACTTTCACTACCTGTTAGGCTATGTGTAATAGTCATTTGAAAACCTGACCATACTGTCATGTAGACTCCGCATAAACAATGTGAGTAATAAGATTTGAGTACGAAGTGATTGAGAAGAAAAAAAATAATGCTATGAATTTTTACTAATAGTTAATATTAACAAATAAAACAAACTGCATTTATTTTCATGACGAGAATCACTTGTCTTCACCTCATGTGTAATAGCAGAAGGTGCAATGTAATCAAATCACACGAAACGGTCATTTGATGGTCATGAATCCACTACAGGTAGTCTTGCATTTATTTTTTGTTTCACACCTTTTTTTTTTACGTGTGTGACGCTAACGTGATATCTTATCTTACTCGCACAAACATATTCTTTACCGACGAATAATAATAATAAACCGTGGATCAGAGTCATCACATTGCATGGTCACTCAACCCACGTTCCACTGTTCCCCACCCCTACAACCCTTCTTCCCAAAGCTACGTATTATATCAACCCCCTCCTCCCTCACACTTCCCCTCACTCACTCCATCTTCCCCTTCTCTCTTCCTCCGTGGTCTGCCGTCACCGCCGGCGGTCAGACTCCATTACTTACGATTAACCAGAGAGATGGATATGTATGGAATGCCGCCGTCTGATTTCTCCGGTGTCGACGAGCTGCTTGACTTTTCCGACGACCACACCGACGCATACTGTGCCTCCGCCACTATTCTTAATCAACATCACAACATCACATCCGCATCCATCGCCAATGGCTGCCATTTCCGTCACGGAGGTAACAACAACAATGATGATATTGATATGGCTACCAGCTTCTACCACCACACGACGGACTTCACCGATGACCTCGGCGTCCCTGTAAGCACTCCATACTCTAATAATTTGATCATTTTACACTCGATTAGATTGAAAATCACCGGCGGTGATTGAAGTTTGAACAGATCGGAGCATCGAGCACGATTATAGTTTAAGAATTAGGATTGGATTGATCAAAACATTGTTGATTTTCGTTATACTTTACTGAAATTGTGTAACTGATTTCTGTTGTGCGTGAATTTCATGTCAGAGTGAAGACGTGGCAGAGCTCGAATGGTTGTCGAACTTTGTTCACGATTCGTTCAGCGATTTTCCGGCGAATAATATGGCAGGAACTATAAACTACCGTCCGGAGAACACATCGTTTCATAGCCGATCCAGAAGCAAGAGAACCAGAGCGCCTACGGCTACAAACAATACTAGCTGGACATCTACGATTCCCGAGAAAACGACAGTGAAGCTAGAAACGTACTCACCGGCGACCTCTTCATCATCCGATAAACCGTCGGAAGCAGGCATAATCCGGCGATGCACGCACTGCGCATCGGAGAAGACGCCACAGTGGAGAACCGGACCGCTAGGGCCTAAAACGTTGTGTAACGCATGTGGTGTGAGGTACAAGTCAGGGAGATTGGTGCCGGAGTACCGGCCGGCGGCCAGCCCGACGTTTGTGCTCACTCAGCACTCCAACTCACACCGGAAAGTGATGGAGCTTCGCCGGCAAAAAGAGATGATGATCGGTCAACCACAGCAGTCACCGGCATCGGGATATCAACTATACGGCGTTGGACACCACCACCAACGTAACTGTAACAACTATGAGGTTTGCTGACGTCATCCGTCGGCATCTTCATGGCTTAATTTCACAGGTTTCTTACTTTGATTTTCGCATCTCCTATCATGGATTAGAAAATAGTTTGAGAAGTTTTCAAATTTTCTGTATCTGATGATCATCGATTTTTGTTGATTTTCTTAATAAATTAATCAAATACGAATTATTTTGGGTGTTACTTAAAGGTTCAACTACCAGACTGATGAATTCCCACGTGATATCCCATTACCTCTGTAAGAACCAAGAACATGCATCCTATATATGGTAGTAAAACATGGCTTTCTTACCGGTTTGTGAACCTTTTTTATGTTTACTTCTACATAGTTCTACTTCTAAAATAGATAACAATGACAAAATATATATAATTTTATTTCAATTATGGCTTGAAGATTTATACAAGTCAAGTAGGAGCTACCTAGATGCATTATTCTCTTTTAATTACATCAAATTCCACAGGTTGAGAATGAATTAAAATTAATTACATCAAATTTCTTGATTTAAAGGAATTTATCATTATTTCATATTCTGAAGTAGGGGTTTTACGACTAGGGTTTTATCAATTTCATTAGGTTTCCTCTCATCTGGTTCAAGAGAGTGGGCAGGTCAATGCGTCGTATGTGCTCGCAGGACAGAAGGATAATCTATTGGTCAAGGTGATATTGGGTGGCTAGGCTTTCGATGTTCAAAAAAAAGAAATTAAAAATAAAATAAAACACGCGAAACCCTACCAAGACACACAAGCAAGGGGTTTTCTGGTAAAGCGGGTGGCTCGGGTTTGGATGCCTAGAGCGTCAAATAATAGAGACGGTTGATATCTTGTCACAAGTCCTGCATTAAAAAAAAGGGATATTTTGACCAGTTATTGTCGGTCATGCTATCTTCGTTGCATACTTGCATTACTTTGTTTTAACTTTAAATTCACAAATCCCCCACCCAACCCAATAATTATTTATGATGTAGTGAGGGTTATTAGAATTTGATTATGGTTGTTACCGTTATTTTGTATCGTGTTTAACCAAATTTGATGATCCTAATAGATTAATTAAGTCCATAAATTTACAAAGTTAAGAAGTTTTAATATTACTATTTTTGAAAATATAATTTACTATAAATATTTATTATTTAATGATAACTAGTTAAGAACTATAGCTGTAAAAATAACAGTTTCACACACATGGGGATTACAAACAGAAGCTTATTAAAAAAAGTTGTTTTCACAATTCATAAAAAAATGAATGAATGAATAAACCAACAGTAAACATAAAACGATCGAAGCAACACGAGACAAAATTGAAAATTATGAATATGTATTATGTAAAGAACTAAAGATACATTGGTTACTATGCAAATTTATTACGAGAACAAAAGTCAGACCAGGTACACATCAAAAGTTGTGAGTACACTTGTTTGTACAAAATGATTGCAATGTGATACATCTATTCTCTTTATAGCTTATATTAGACCGCCTCCAACACGGGTGCACTTAGGCCTCCTGGGTGAGGTGGTGGTGACACTTCGGAACGTCTGGGTTGGGTTGGATAGATCGCATATGGGGATTGCACTTAGCCAAGGACGGGTGCATGTGGCGGTGTGGCACATCAATATTGTTTCAAATCTTTCCATACATACACATATTTAAAGGTCTTATTATATGTGAGAAGAATGTGTATGTTCATTGAAGTTAAAATATGTACATGGAAAAGATGGTGAAAAGTTGATGTAACATGTTCACTAGTTGCAAGTGGTAAGAGTGGTCTCCAAGTGTTGCAAATAGTCTTAGTCAAGTTTTATGATTGCGATTGTGCAGAGTTAGATAATCGTCGGTTTATGCTTTAACGTATGATTGTAATGAAACAAACACTAATGTAGTATGTAATATGTTTCTTTACCTCACGTCAACTAATTCCATACATCGAGAGGTGAATTTCTTTTTCTTATTGTTTTCTACTTTTCTTTGCAAACATTGTCATAAGCGCATCACAATGATGGGAATTGGGAAGGTTTACATTACCGGTGCACAAGTTTTGTGAAAATAATGTATATACATGTATGGACCCTCGAAGGGCAAAAGTAAAATTGCACTAGTTTTAACGTTATTTCACTTATTTTTGTGAAAATAACGTTAAAAGCATTGGGTTCACGGTTAATCAGGCATCATGAGCTGAGGGTCTCACTGGGAACAGTCTCTCTATTCCTACGAGGTAGAGGTAAAGTTTGTCTTCATCTTCCCTTCCCAGACCCACCTTTAGGTGGGATATACCGAGTACGATGATGTTGTGCACAAAATACCAATTCACTAATTGCAACTAACAAGCAGAACAAAAATCCGTTTGGTTTCAAACCAGTCCCAAACCAATACAAACCGCCGGTTTGAAACCAATTCCTGAACCCACATGCCCGAACCGAACTGATAGTTAAAAATTTGGTTAAAACCAAAGGCAAATCGACCACTTCCCTTTCTAAAAACCAGGTCCAAACCTGAACCGGTTTCATCAATAATCAATATCGACTTTCTTTAAGCTAAACCGATCTGGTTTGGAAGTTGGAACCGAATGGGTTGAAAAGAAAAGGTTTATACACCTTTAGGTGACGTGGTATCATCTTAACGGTTAAAGATCCGACTAAACAAATATTTAGGTTTTCAGCACGCTGACCCGTCACATGAAATTTTACCCAATTCGCCAAATAAACTTGAAGAATAACCAACTGCTTCAAGTAATTAAACTCCTACAAGTCCTTAAACCAACAATTTTTCATATACCTGCAAGTAACATGTTTTTGTTTTCTTTAAACTAAAACATTATTCCAGATTACCAAAATCGAGCAAACTCACGTTACAACTTCTTGTACCAAATTCGGTGGATTGTAATACAACATCAAACTGAAGTCCGAAAAATAACTTTTTTTTTTTTAAAAAGCATGCTGATGAACTTCTTATCTTAGATGAAATTAAAAGGTTTTCAGATTCATTGTTTTCAGCTTGCAGTTAGACAGAAATTCCATAATTAGATATCTTTTTAACCTCTTTATTTAGAACCCTCCTCTCACGTTTAGCTTCTGATGCAAGTCGGGACACCTACAAACAAAATATCTTTTAAACTGCATATTTCTTCCCAAATCCAATACGAGCATCCAAAATTAACAAAAAACTTTTAATAGATAGAATAGAATTTATTTAAATGATTTAGCTACCATATAGCCGTTTTAAAGCAACACCGAAATTTTTTTGGTGAGATCTTGAAAAAACATACATGTTGAGTTACGATTAGATAAAATAAAGAAAACAGACTAATTTGTGTGAGTAGATTCATCTGACATCAATACCATGAAAACTCGAAACAGATAAGAAACCCAAACAAATGACTTCATTAATGCTTAATGTTAGAGCAACTTTGAAATAATCATTCTATTATTAATATCTATACGTTTCGTTAATAGCTTGTAAGAAGCCAACATATCAATTTGGTATTCTTATAACAACTCTAAAATCTGTAGTAAGCACATTCAAACAAGAAGAAACAGAATTTGATATAAGCAAATATGTGATTCAAAGGATTAATGTAGGAACGGTGTAATTTTATGTACTTACTTCTGACCGGAATCCTGATGCATCTCTCTTAGGAAGCTCTGTAAGTATATCCTTCAAACCTGATTACCAGAAAAAAGAAATGTCACACCGTTAATTATATAAGTTAATTGTTATGAAATTACATAATTTCCAAAAAAACAAAAACTGCATACCCCCTGCTTGTCTTTCAATCTTATAACCTGAGTTTATGACACCCTGTATTTGCTTTCCTGCTTGTCTGAACATTAAAAGCATGACCAGAATATGGCCCGTGAATAATGAACATAAAAATTATTATAATTCATGTAATAAAAAATTACAAACCTTAGTTTTGTCCTTGCTCGTTTTAGCTCTACTTCTGCACCTAACGAGAGTTTCTGAAGAAAATAATAATAAAAAAGACAAAATTTAATGTTACTTATATGTGTTCTCCAAAAGTATATGTGGCAAAATGGGCGGGTAAGCGGTTGACCTATCAACATTTGTCTTTCAAAAAAATGTATATATAATAACAAAAAATCCACTATTTGAACTCCACATTTACAATAAAGTGGCAGGTAAGATGGCAATATTGGATACAACATTGACAATGTTAAAGGGCATGCTGTATTGGTAACAGGTTTATTAACATAATATGCAAATAAAACTAGTTATTTTTTCAAAATTAACCAACTGTTGAAAGACATTCTTAGCTTTTAAATAAAATCAATGGACAGTAAAAAAAAGGTACCTCCAATTGCTTCCTTTCTTCAGTTAAAGTTCTAACCGAGTCACGTAACTTTTGTACCTTCGCATTAGCTTTAGCAAGCATGGCCTGTTCCACAACAATAAAAAAATAAATCGAGTCAATAATTATAAGAAACTAAAAATACGCAAAGAACGCATATATAAAGTTATATAGTAGACATTACAGACATACAACAAACTAGCCTTCAAATGTATATCATCCAAATGACTGAAAGAGGAATTCAATATTTAATTTGAGACATGTTTTGTTTTACCTCATCACTGCTAAAAATGCGCATTGTGCTGTAGTATAAAGATCGCCTTGTCCCTGTATCAGTATATGAGTTATAAACTATCAAGACAGTAGCGATAATAAACAAAATTCTATATATTTTTTGTATTCTTGATGCTTAAGTGAACAGACGAATACTTCCATTTAGTATAAAATAAGAAGCACTAATTAAACAAAATGTTGAGTAGAGTTTAGGAATTAAATGATGTAACAATTGTTGCTATTTAGGTGTACAAAGTTATAAAAAGCCGTAACCGATTAATGATGTTTAAAAGATTTACTTTTTAGAGCCAAAATTCCTGTGCCAAAAACCAGTCCAGTTGTAGCAAACGGATGTGAAGCGGTAAAGTAAACGCCCTCTGTTGACCATATTCATGACAACTTATCATTAGCCAAAAACATAACGGTAAAACAAGTTGAAAGTGAAAATAGGTAGCATTTAACTACAAACCTTTAATCTTTCCGAACACAATATCCTCGTAAACGTTATAATCAGATTTGAGATCCTTCAAGGATTCCTGTAAGATAATATTAAGTTTCAAATTATTACTGCAAATCTTAATAAGAGCAACAAATACAAGTCGTGTTAGCCTTTGTAAACCAAAGAAACCTTAAAAAATGCAATTGTTGCAAACAAAGCAGTCATGTTATGGGAGGCAAGTACATGGCATGATTGGTGGTCTTTTTCATAACAAGAAACAGAAAGAATTTAGAATATAAATAAAAACTGAAAGCCAATCGCATTTCTGTTAAGCACATTCAATCGTAATGCATATTTTATCCCTTCTTTTTATAATTCAATTTTAGAACATGCGTAAACAAATCAAATGTGCAAATAAAGAAAGAGATCAAGTAACTCAGATTGAAAAAAAAAAGACAAGATGAACTGGTTGAGATAAGAAACATAATGAAAACAAAGTTTCAAAAATCATATTCATAAAAGATATGATTTGCTATGTTCCGGATAGCTGCTGAAGACCTGAACTGGGAGTGTAGAGTGTCACCTTTAGTATGACTTTGTACTGTTATAATATTTTGAATATACTGCCAAAAAGTCTCCTAGAAGAACTAAACTATAAAACAGAGTCGCCTTACTATGCCCTAAAATGCAATTTATGTGAATTTGTAATTCATCATCCCCGTTAAACGCCAACAGTACATGTGATGGAAGTACCATCATTCTCTGCATAAGCACTCCTACTGTTTTATGGTTTATAATGTCAACCCTTTATAAGTTATTCTTACTGTTTTCCCATCCTTTATCTACTTCTACATCACTTAGAAGACGTAATTTATAACTATAAAAGTTCATGCGTTGCAATGTCCGTTGTAATGTTCTCATCTTTTTATATGCTCATTATCTGCCTATGTTAATGTTACAAAAACTAACAGATTATGTGTCAACTTCTCTGCTTGAATTGGATGGTTATGGGTGAAATGGAATGAAATCTTTAACGTATTCCAATAAGTTAATCCAATCCACGTGAACTTCAAATTTAGGATTTCAAAATTCAGTATGAATTAGTTATAGTTAGCTCTTGTTTGAAGCTCTGAATCTGATTATGCTTAATTCCAAAAGGTGTTGGCTCACAACATGGTTGTTTATCAAATACAACTTTCTTATAGATGATTTGTTGTTATTCAAGTCCAATTTTTCTGCTGTAACACAAATCATCCATTAAAAAAGAGGTAATCATTATTTTTTTTGTAATCAAAATAGTTCTAATCAAGTTTCAAGCAAAAAAGCGATCATCTCATTGCCAGAAGTCAAATTTCAGCCTCTGCTGATTTGTATTTACAAAAGTAACACTTTCCTTTGGCTTTCCAAACATTTAAGCATTCAGCGGAGAAAAAATAACACAAATAGGATTAATGAAAAGAAACTTACGATTGTCATATAAAAATGAGCAGTGGAAGTTGATTTAATTTGATCGAGGCGGGACTTGGTGTGAGTAATTGTAGATTCTAGGGTTTCCACTACGGTCTTTTGTGCGATCACAGCCTGATGAATGGCGTAATCAGCCCATTCTACAGCAGAATCACCGGTAAATGGTTTCACTTTCTCCAGTACACCGAAATCACCTTCCGACGCCGACGCCGACGCCGACGCCGGTGGTGATATGTTCGATTTGTTTTCCGGTAGTTCCTCCATATTTGGCCGGAGATCCGAGCAGCGACCGATGAGATATGGGTTCCAAATATTTGGAGCAAACACCTTATAAAATGATTTACCTGCTATATTGTATCCTCTATGATTATAGAGAAAATCTATTTTGTCCATATATTTTCTTTACATTTTCTTTTTCTTTATCACAACTAACTATAAGACTATGTGGTATACCGGGCTGTAGTGGGGCTGGAGTGGCATGCCACGTAGGAGAGAGAATGGGTAAAGTGGGTGAGTGAAAGAGTGGAAATGCATGGGGCTTGAGTGGGTAAAAAGTAGGTGTTGATGTGGTGTTTTGTGATTGGTAAGAGGGTGATGTGTAATATTGTGATTGGTTATAAAAAAAATAAAAATAAAAAATCAAACATTGAAAAACGTCGTTGCTAGAGTCACGGCGTGGTTAAAAACGCCCCAAAAAAGCCATAGCGGGGCGGGGTTGCTTTTTTCGGCGGGGCCCGGCGGGAACACTACCCCCTATGCCGGCGGCGACTTCAATTGAATAACATTGGCTCCCGCTCCCCGTCGGATCTCCCTTTCTCCTATTGGTCAAATCTTTTGTGGGGCCCATTTTCAAAAATATATCCGTTAAAAAACGGATACTTTGATTAAAAAAAAAAACTAATTTTTATTTTATCCTATATATACCACTTCACTTTTTATAAAAAAACCACACCAAAACCCTCTCTTCTAATCTCTATTTTCTTACAAAATACTTGCAAACATGAACCCAAACAACC
>WOUH02000036.1:1543381-1566251 GCA_009936405.2 Stevia rebaudiana
TATGAAATGTTGTATGGAAGGAAATGTAGAACACCCTTGTGTTGGGGTGAGGTAGATCAGAAAGAGATGGGCAAGAAAGCAGAAGTCGCATCTCTAGCTGAGAAACTTGCTCAGGTAAGAGCAAGGTTGAAAGCTGCCCAGGATCGGCAGAAGTCTTATGCGGATAAGAGGAGAAGACCGATTGAGTTTAAAGTCGGGGATTACGTGTTGCTGAAAGTATCCCCATGGAAAGGTCTTATCCGATTTAGAAAGAGAGGCAAACTGAGTCCAAGATATATCGGATCATTCAAGATATTGGAAAGGGTAGGTGAGATAGCATATAAGTTGGAACTGCTAGAGGAATTGAATAGTATACATCCGACATTTCATGTGTCGTATTTGCGTAAATGCCTAGTAGACGAAACCTCCCATGTACCCTATGATGAGTTGGAAGTCGACGACAAATTGAATTACGTTGAAGAGCCAGTGGCTATTATAGACCACGATGAGAAAAGGCTCAGAAAGAAAGTCGTCAAGTTGGTAAAGGTGCAGTGGAAGCATCGAAAAGGATCAAAAGCCACCTAGGAAACCGAAGAGGAAATGAGAAAAAGTTACCCTCAGTTGTTTGATGAATAAGATGTTTCGAGGACGAAACCCTTTTTAAGGGGGGTAGACTTGTAACGCCCAGTTTTTAGATGAGGCATGACCTAGATGCTTATATCGATAAAAGGAAAACCCAGGATACCTCAATAAACGCACCAAGATGATTGGACAAATCCCGAGCCTAGAAATGTTTATCTCACGATTATGTTTGTTAGAGAATTTATAGTCAAATGAGTGTATGCGAAAATTGGGTATGAGCGACGGTTTGAAAGTTACACGCTTAACGAGGAGCGTATGATAGGTCCAAAAATCTAAACACCTCAATTGGAAGTGAAACCAATGGGGTTAGGTAGAAAATTAAAAATCATGAACGTAGGCGAAAACCGCGTGCGAAACGGAGTTCAAACGAAGCGGGAAAAGACGAAAGAAGTTTAACCAGTCAGTGACACGTCATTAGGACATGCGTCAGTCGACCCGACACATGTCAAGAGCAGCCGCTGAGTCACCAGGACACGTGGCAAAGCTTTGTGAGTCGCAGGATGATCTGGACCTACACGCCACGCGCCAAGGTCTTTCCCTAGCCGCGCGACGCGCGTGGATGTGCAGTATGTGCCTATATAAAGCTGACTTCGGGCAGCTCATTTCCCGCATCCCTGTTTCGTTACTCTGGTCCATTTTACACTCAAATACCCCTCTAGACTCATAGTGGAAGAAGTTAGGTGTTCGGGAAGCACCGGACGGCTCAGGGTTGAGTATAGATGTGGTTGGGATAATGGATGGGTATTGATGCGATGAATTGTTGTGGTTTAAAGGTCTTGTAGAAAGAAATAGAGTCTATGCATTGATTGTGTTGAAACAGACTTTGGTCGATGACCCTAGCAATATGATAGTTAGACAAGCGGTACTGTCCAATCTGCTGCGGTGGGGAACACTGCTCTGGTTTGAGAGTAGCCCTCAAATATGGGGTAATTAATCAGTTGACTGTTTAATTAAGGTTGGTCCAGAACAGGGTATACGTAACCCTAAGGACGGGCTTGATAAACTAATAAATTGCTTAGGTAACCCATTGGTGTTAAACTAACCAAGGTCTCGGGTATGTTGATGCCCGAGGACAGAATTTGTTAGCATATTGACTGAACTATTTCTATAAAGATGTAAAACCTGATTGTTGTGTCGTGTCATATAAAACCTGTTATGAATTGATACCGAGGTAAGCGGTAATAAAACTTAGAACTCACCAGCGAAAGCTGAGCGTCTTTAGTATGTATGCTAGATTGACAGCTCAAGGTGAAAGCAGCAGGGCAGGAGCATATGGAAGACATTGGTGTAGGCTGATTGGGATGGCATCAAGAGATGAAGAATATTAGTTAGTCGTTGAATGTTATGTTGTATAGTTTTGGCATTTTATGTAACTTAACCTTTTGAAGTTAATAAATAAGTCTTCCGCTATTATTCTCTGTATGATCATGTGTTCTTGTGTAAATCCAAATGTGACGGGATCATGGGGATTTAGGGTGTCACATTTTAGTACTTTGCGTTACCTTACGCATTTCCTATAAGTGTTTTTTTTTTGTTTTTTGATATATATCTATGTATATTACAAGTAGTCGTTCAAAAAAAAATTTTCATAGTACAAGTATACTACATATATGCAGTATACTACAACTTACGGCGTAATTTTTTTTTATTTTTTTGATATGGCTTCATTATACTCATTTGAAAGAGGGTAAAATTTGTGATCTAATGGCGTAAACTGTTTTAAAAATAATAACGTATGAAGAAATGAAAAATATTTAAAGTTCACTTAAGTATGATTTTTTTTGTTCCCAAATTAAAAGTGGTTTTCATATGAAACAAGCTCAAAATAATATTGTGATTAACTTTTAAGGTTGGCTTATTTTGATCTGTTTTTTGCATTAAAACGTATAAAACACATTCGACATATATTCCAGTAAAAACAAGTACAAGAAGGTAACAAACAATTTCGTTATTTCAATACATATTTGAAATATATATGCCCACAAAATTATTTCTTTTGTGATATCACGTTTATTGGACAAGTGTATAAAAGACAAACATGATAAAACAAAAGACTTTTCTAGGACCTTTTAACATCTATTAAGACTCCTCTTTTAACAATATCGATTCTTATAAAACTTTGAATTATCTGCTTTGTTATATAGACATTTATATATATATTCTTGCTTATTATTACTATTTTAAACTTCTAAAGCTACATCACATGTCCTCCAACATATAAACATATAACATTATAAAGTATACAAAAGCAGGATATATATAGTGCCCCTTGCGTATGTAAAAGGACACTGCCCTATATATTCATCTCTTTGTTTCTCTATATATACATCTCTTGGTCTCATTTTTGCTTATTTGTAGATTGCATTGAGTTTACAAAGGTTGCACACTAACCCTACAATCGTAAGTTATAATTTTTTTTCTCTTAATGTACATACTTTTTATTTTTTTCATAGATATATAATAATATTTTTTCTCTTAAATCATGTTTCTCATCTTTAGTTTTCCTACATAAAGTGGATGAAAACACTTGACGTCTAACCACCACATGAAAATCGAAATGGAGAACTTATATCCAATCCGATTACTTTACAGGAAAAGTATAAATGTGATTATCATGGAGGGGGAAAATCATGCATATTCACATGGGTCCACTTTAATATAAAACCACATCTACTATTTTGTTTTTGATTTTTCCCAACCAAAATAAAAACTTTCATATTATAACCAATAATCTTTAGCCAAAATTACTTCTCATAAAAATGACATGTTCGACAGGTTTTGACTAACAAAATTTAAGTCGATCCGTAACGACATTATTGAATAACGATAGATCACACAAATACGTTGGATGGGTTGATCAAACCCACCGGTTTTCGCAGGGTGGGTTTTAGCAGGTTTCAGTTTTGATGGTTTAATAGTTTGTACAATTGTACTCAGTTTTTTATTTTCTGAAGATTTCGTTTATAATAAAACTTTTTGTAACCATAAAAGGTAATTCATGAATATAATACATGCATGTAAATACACATTTTGAAACCGAAAAAGATAATAAAAAAAGTTATGTTTGGTTCAATTTACACGTCCGATTCCTATCAATAATCAATCCAACCATTAAACCACTGAAACCAACTTATTAGATCGTTTTCAACTTGATCACACCTAATATAAAATATAAACCCTAACACTCAAATTATAAAATACAATTTAATTAACAAACATATAAAATGAGCAACGTATATAATAGTCTTTGTTTTTATTCATGTGCGAATTGAACCCGCCGGCGATACGTATATTTCTCTGACTGGATTCCGATGATAAATGTTGCACCGCGGCTGAACTAACATACAAAACCTAGTGTGCTCTCACTTGAGTTTTGAATCTCGATGTAAACTTCCTCTAATTGAAGATTTGAAGGAAACAATCTGTCTGTTAGCTGAAGGTAAGCTTTTGTTCTCAGTTCGTACAATCGTACTTTGGTTTCATTGCATTTTGCACTTTCTAGTTCATCGGTGAAATGATTCCGTTGTTTGATTTCAACCAGTTTAGTGGACGCAGATTAGAAAATGGCGTTGAATCATTGCATGCATAGCTTTAGTGTATGGATCAGATGATTAGTTTGTTCTAGTTAAATTGTAACTTATGTGGTCAAGTGTTTCTGTTGTTTGGTATCCATAGATCGGAAACAAATTCATAGATTGCAGACGGTGTTGAAATTCGATTTCATGCATAGATAGTTGTACCGTACGGATAATCCGTTTGTGTTCCAGCAGATTACTGGTGATTCGATTGTTAATCCCTGTAGAACGCAACCAAAATAATCGCTTCATCTTCACTGATAAACAGTTGACTGAACTTCTAATCCATACTCTGTCTGTCGTTGCAATTGCAAAGCCATTTTGAACAAATTGTGGTTTAAGTTTTGTAAATTTCTAACTGTTTTTATTCAATTTTTCAAACCATTTACTATGGTGTTTAATGAAAACATGGTTCTGTTTACAGGCATTAGACAGTTGTAATACAAAGACTAATTTGCACATAAGACAGTAATTTGTGTGGTTAACTATGGTTGCCTTTGGGAAAAAGTTGAAGGAATTGCAGATCCAGGAGTGGAAAGGGTAATGTTCTTGAATTTCCACAAGTTCAATTCTAAATTATACCAACAATTAAGTTGAATTATAAAGTTATTGTTTTAGATACTATATCGACTACAAGTTACTAAAGAAGAAAGTGAAGCATTATGCTCAACAAGAAGAGGTTGTTGTCCAGAATCGGGATTATGTTCTACGTGATTTCTCTCAAATGCTTGATGAACAGGTAGATGTTGTTTCTATTATTTGACAAATTCATTCATGATTCAATTTCTAAACCATATGTCATCTACTGACAATCTTGTTCTGTATCAGATTGAGAAGATAGTGTTGTTTTTATTAAAACACCAAGGTCAACTCGCCACCAGGTTAGCTGGTCTTGCAGACTACGATGATGAGTACCTTTCACATGAACCACATCATGACTCGATCATGGAATTAAGAGAAGCATATAGAGAAGTTGGAAGAGATCTTTTAAGATTATTGTTCTTTGTTGAACTGAATGCTATTGGTTTACGAAAGATTCTTAAAAAGTTTGATAAGCGATTCGGATATAAGTTCACCAATTATTATGTCAAAACGCGTGCAAACCATCCTTATTCTCAGCTTCAACAAGTGTTTAAGCATGTGGTATGACATTTAATTACTAAAACATAAAAAAATGTCTTTTGTTGTTAGTGGTTGCAGTTGCAGTTGCAGTTGCAGTCTTGCAGATATGCATTACTACCATATCTATACATGCAGGGTATATCTGCAGTTGTTGGATCCATAACTAGGAATCTTGCTGATCTGCAAGATGATGATAGGCGTTATGCATCAATTTATGACCACCCAAATATTCAAATCTCGGTATTTTTTTTAAATATTTATTCATTTTGCAAGATTCATCTAATTCATTTGATGTATTCATTTCCTGCTACAAACTACAGGACCCTATAATTGAATCAATAAAAGCAGCTGAAAAACGACTACTGAACTCAACTGATTTCCTTCACTATCTGGGAAAACATGCATTTATTATGCAAGACGAGTTGTTATCGCCTTCATCTGAAGACGGTGATGTGAATGAAAGATATCATTTTATGTCACTTGTTTTAAACTTGGTGAACACGTTTTTGTATATGGTGAATACATACATCATTGTCCCGACAGCAGATGACTACTCTTTGAGCCTTGGAGCTGCAGCCACTGTTTGTGGCGTTGTGATTGGATCAATGGCAGTTGCACAGGTTTTCTCTTCGGTTTATTTTAGTGCGTGGTCAAATAAATCATACTTCAAACCTCTTATCTTCAGCAGCATTGTTCTTCTTATGGGCAACACTTTGTACGCATTGGCTTATGATCTTGACTCAATTTATGTTCTTCTGGTTGGACGTTTGTTCTGCGGGTAAGTTATCTATAAATCATAAAATCTTGAAGGATTTTGTTCCGTTAAGCTGATACCAATTAGACTTTAGTAGTTGCATAGTAATTTGACTAACCTTAGATGAAAAGGAGTTAATTACATAGATGGTCCCTATGGTTTGGGTAGAGTAACATGTTTGGATACCAAGGTTTAAAAGTGACAAGTTTGGGGTTTATGCATTCAGTTTGTAACGAGTTTGGGTATTAAGGCTAACTTTGGTCATTTCACTCTAATTGAAACGAAAAGTTAACGGAAGTTAGCCTTAATACTCTTGTTATAAAGCTGAAAGCACAAACTCCAATTTCTTTACTTTTAAACCTTAGTACCCAAATATAACGAGGGTATTAAGGCTAACTTTTGTTAAATTTTCCGTTGATCCAAGATGAAATGACCAAAATACCCTTTGACTCTGACTATTCAAAAGTCAAAGGGTATTTTGGTCATTTCACCTTGATTTAACGTAAAAGCTAACAAAAGTTAGCCTCAATACCCAAACTCGTTACAAACTGAGTGCACAAATCCCAAACTTGTTACTTTCTTTGTTTAGTATCCACACTGTTACTTTGCCCAAACCATAGGGACCATATGTGTAATCAACTCAATGAAAAATGAATATGTTTGACCTTAAAAGTCAGATATTTGAAGAGTCCGATCTGGTTGTTTGCAGACTAGGATCAGCTCGGGCGGTCAACAGGCGTTATATTAGCGACTGCGTGCCTCTAAAACTAAGAATGAAAGCATCTGCTGGATTCGTTAGCGCGAGTGCACTTGGAATGGCTTGTGGTCCAGCTCTTGCTTGCCTGTTTCAAACACAATTTAAAATCTTTTGGTTCACTTTCAACCAAGATACTTTACCCGGTTGGTTCATGGCATTTGCATGGTTCATGTATTTACTATGGTTATGTTTATCTTTCAAAGAACCATCACTTGAGAAAGAAGATATTGTGCACCACGACACTTCTGGTACATTTCATATTTTTTCATATTTTCAATTTCACTTCCTATAACTTATCTAAAAAGGAAACGGGTCAGAAAGGTTGAACAACTTCTTTAAACGGGCAAAGAAATGTTTGTGGGTCAACCCGACACGACACGTTTTGACCAATACCAAAAATTGACTTGGTTCAACTCGGCCCGTTTCAACCTGATACCCCAGCCGTTCATTTTATGTGTTGTTGGTAGCAGGTACCGCTGTGGAAATTGGTTTTTCCGAGCCTTTACTTTTGGATTTGGGAAAAAATCAACAAGATGAAGATGAGACACAAGACGATGATGATCCTAGTGATGAGTTATCAGAAGAAAGCCGTCAGCCTGTGACTTCTATCATGTCTGCGTACCGACTGCTAACTCCATCTGTCAAGGTTTATCTTAAAACCATATTATTATTGTAAAAATTAGTGTTTTGTTTATATAAAAACTTGAGATCATGAAAGAATTGCTTGACCCGTTACCCAACCCGCTTATAAACAGGTTCAACTCGTTATATACTTCATGCTCAAATATGCTATGGAGATTTTACTTGCGGAATCGAGTGTCGTCACATCATACTACTTTGTATGGTCAACAAACAATGTCGCCATGTTTCTTGGTTTTCTTGGGTTGACTGTTCTTCCGGTCAGCATTTTTGTCGGGAGTTACATCAGCAATGTGTTTGAAGAAAGGTAAAAAAAAACTTTGGAAATTTAATTTTAATATAAGTTATTCAAATATCTGTTATATTTTACAAACAAGATTTTGTTAATGCAGACAAGTTTTGTTGGCTTCTGAGATAATGGTATGTTTGGGTATCGTTTTAAGCTTTCATATAATTATCCCTTACTCGGCACCTCAATATATCCTCTCGGCTCTTCTGACATTCCTGTCTGCTGAAGTTCTTGAAGGTACATACAAATATATATTTTTTAGTGGATTTAAATATTTAATCCACACCATCTTTAATTCTAATATATATCTTTTTGGCAACCATGAAAACCCGTTAGCAGAAAACTCACCGGACCCCACTAATATCCTGCTAACCAACAAGACCAGTTATTCAAACCAGTGGAAGCTGGATTCAAACCTGAGACTCAACCCTTAAAGTTTATCATGATGATTCTAATATGGTTACAATGATAGGTGTGAACTTGTCACTCCTTTCGCGGGTGATGTCATCTCGCTTGTCACGTGGGACCTACAACGGCGGGCTATTGTCGACTGAAGCGGGGACACTGGCTCGAGTGGTGGCAGATGGAACGATTACTTTAGCGGGATACTGGGGTATGAGTGAACTTTTGAATATCACCTTACTTCCTTCGTTGGTTATTTGCATCTGCACCATTGTGGCCACCTTCTTCACTTACAACTCTCTTTATTGACCATCCACTTTAAGTGTCTGCAAATCACTGCATTTTTATGTGGTACGGATTTTGTAAATAGTAAACTATCTGGAATCTTGACCCGTTTAGTTTCGTCCCCGCTTGAAGAAGCTTGAAGACGATTCAAGGTAGGTAATATGACACGGGTTGTAATGGACATTGTTTAAGTTATGTATATAAAGACTACTTAATATCCTTTTCGATATGTCATTAGTTGTTTCTTAAAACCATGAATACTCATTTTGAATCTTTATTGAAGCCAGGAAAATCAGAAAATGAACCAACTCAAACTGAAGTTAACCGGTCATTAGTTGTTTCTTAAAAGTTAAAACCATGAAACTCGTTTTGAATCTCTATTGAAGCCAGGAAAATCAGAAAATGAACCAACTCAAACTGAAGTTAACCGGTCATTAGTTGTTTCTTGAAAGTTAAAACCATGTAACGCGTTTTGAATCTCTATTGAAGCCAGGAAAATCAGAAAATGAACCAACTCAAACTGAAGTTAACCGGTTTAGTTTAGAAAGTTTTGTTGACATCATTTGAGCATGAAGATGAACAATGTTCACATGTGGAGTCATGAGACAATGAAAGATATCCTTATAGATGGTCAAATACAAAGGAAACTAGTTTGAATCAGTGATTTCATAGTTATGTAGTTATGTATATCAGGATTCATGCCGTTCTTACAAATCAATTATGGATTTCTCTCACTCGAAACGTTTAAGTGTAAAGTTAATCTTCATTCACACCACACGTCGAACATGTTGATTTATGAGGCGGTGCCTTTTTATGGCCTAAAATATCTTTAGTCGACAAGACAGAATGATGTGAGATTCACTTAGGTTACAGTAGATCGAGTCCGGTCAAATCGGAAATCACACTTATCGCCTGTTTGGTTTGGTGCCAACTGCCAATGAACAACTTGCTTTTGGGTCTGCCAGTTTTGACGGTTCAGACAAGTTAGGGAACTACAGATAAACGAGTCTTGATCTATTCTGGTTTTCAAAATTTTGGTTAACTAAAAGCAATCAAGGAATCGTTGAAGAACCTGTCATAATAGAAAAAAAAAAATTACGTAATGAGGGCAATAAGTCTATTGTAATACCTACCTCACACCTCATCTTTTCTAACGTTTCTTGTCACATCACTGCCTTACATTTTCAGTTATTACTATGTTATAGCCATCCAACACTACCTCACACTTCTTTATAATATTTAATTATTAAATAAGGAAGAAAGCTAGAAAGGGGGAGCGTGGGGAAGAGAGAAGGTGAGTTCCGGAATGTGAGCCGTTGGCTTCAAAAATAGGAGGGAGATGGGGGCAGTGTTCTCGACGGGCTTCGTTTCCAATTGTCACATTGTGGGAGGGCGGCCTATTTATTAAGTTCATTTTTAAATATTTGTTATTGTTAAAAATTTCCGCAATCATTATTCATTTATTTAGAAAAAGGCCATCTTATAATAACTAATTTTCTAATATTTCGTTAGTTATAAGCTTTTTTTTGAACTTCAAAAACAGTGTGATTTTTAATTTTACCATGAATTAACAAAATCACTTTAAAAAATTTAACCAAGCCACGTAAAACATGAGCATGTTTTAAAACTAACTAATATTAATTATTAAACAGTTTTTATTGTCAAAAGTAACTTACTGAAGAGATGAGATCTAAACCTACACCTACTCATTAGTCATTACGATCTTTATTTTATGATTTTCTCCACATTTTAACATACTTGTATAAATACCATGACGCGCAAATAACGATTTCATGATGATGCCCATCAATGGGTGTTAGATCAAACAGAACCAAAATTCTTTGTATCCTAATGAATCTCATCAAATCTTTTCACATTCGAATCGAAACCCCTCCAAATTTCATTGTTTTCGGAAGAAACTCAAAATCCCCAATGTGATTTAACCAAACAATCTCTCACATAAACATAAGCAGATGATCATTCGAATCATTTCAGAATCATAGTAATTGCACATCATATTCCTCAAAACCCATCGCCACTCTCTCTCTCTTTCGTTCCCAATTTCTAGGGTTTCTGAAAATAATCGAACAGATAGAGAGAGCTCAACGGGGAAAATGGCCGAACCGGAAGATATGCCGGAAGGGACGGTGCGAAACGTACTGGAACAACAGACTCTGAAGTGGGTTTTCGTTGGTGGAAAAGGTGGTGTTGGGAAAACTACGTGCAGTTCGATCCTCTCAATCCTTTTGGCTTCTGCTAGATCCTCTGTTCTCATCATTTCAACTGATCCTGCTCACAATCTCAGCGATGCGTTTCAACAAAGGTTCACCAAGGCTCCTACATTGGTCAATGGGTTCACCAATTTGTATGCTATGGTTAGTGTTGGCTCCACTAATTGATTGGTTTTGGAATTCATCGAGTAATATGAACTGGTCGGAACAACATTCAAAAACAGAGTAACCTGTTTGAATACAAAATTAAACCATGTTGTTAGTCTAGATGATTATGGTTTTCTTATCACCTGGAAATTTAGGGTCTAAATAAGCAGGTTTTTAGAAGCAAATAAAAAGTTTGTGAAAAAATTGGTTACCTTATTATAGTATTAGGACTATGACTATGATCATTGGGGTTAAAAATCAAGCGAAGAAAAGTTGTGTTGAACTGATTATTGGGATAGTGTGAATTGTTTACAAATTCCTAAGTTATAATTATTTGATTACATACACATCCAAACAATCCCTTTGTATGTTGGTGATTTTTCTCATGGCTTACTTCGGAGGTGTTTGTCCAAATTAACTAATTTGTTTACAGGGAAAATGTCACAAAAACATAACCAACTCTTATGAGTGTTCTAATTAAGTCACTCAAACTTTATTTTGTTCTAATTAGATCATTTAACTTTATAAGGGTGTTTTAATCCTAGATAATTAGCCTCCTATTCAAGTTAAATTCCAATTAATTAACTTTATGGTGGATTTACGCCATGTTTAATGGATTTATGTTCTTTTGACATTTGGATATGTGAGATTATTCGAATATCATAACATTGTTAAAGAAAATAAATATCATGTTTGATGGAATTCATATATGCATATGAATTCAGAACATGTCATCGTTCAAAAAGAAAAAAATATCAGACTCCGAAAAAATGATTTATTTGATTATATGATTTTATATTAAGTTAATAAAACAAGTCTTAATTCAATTCAACCGTTTTTAAGAAAAGATTAAAAAAAACAATATCAATAAATATCATGTTAGATGAATATCTCAGTTTCGTATCCATATGAACTTAGAACAAGTCGTTCAAAAAGAAAAAAATGTCAGAATCTGATTTGATTATATTTTTATATTAAGTTAATAAACAATTCTTAATTCAAATCAACATTTTTAAGAAAAGATTTAAAAAAAAAAGAAAAACAATATCATGATTTAACCTGCTAAACCGGTCAATTATATAGGATCGACACACTATTTATAAGTTGAGTGAGCAAATTGAGACAAAAAAAAGTTTAAGTGACTTAATTAAAACAATTGTGAAAGTTGGTTACATTTATATGAAGTGACCCCTTTGTTTACATGATTGATATAATTGATCGTTAATGATTCTGTTAGTTCATCAATGGATTTCCACTGTAGTTTAAATTTTCACCAATTTGCATGATATGGTGGATTTTTTATTTATTTTTTAATTTTTATTTTTTATTTTTTTAGGAGGTGGACCCGAATGTGGAGGAAGGAGAAGAAGGAGCCGAAGGAATGGACGGTTTCTTATCAGATTTAGCAAATTCAATACCTGGAATCGATGAAGCTATGAGTTTTGCTGAAATGCTAAAGTAAGATTCTCTTGTTATAATTTAATAAAAACATGACAAATACTAATTAAAATACCTAAGTTTGAGGTAGTGTACTAGTGTCACTATCCAGATTGACCGTTTTATCAATTAATCTAAATATCTAATTGAATACATAATTATTTGAGCAACTTGATAACCTGAAGAAGTGTACTTCAATCCTTAACTATAGGCTCCATTATATTGTATTCTTGACAAAGTAAAAAAAAAATTTTTGACAACATTGTGGATTTCTTATAACTTATATTCTTTCCTAAGAGGCCTATGATAATTGAATTTTTATAAAATAATATAGTTGATGAAAAGTATTTACTAAATATCTACATTTTTTAATTTTACTCGAATATACCCTTCAAACTTTGGAACTAATGT
Source organism: Stevia rebaudiana (assembly GCA_009936405.2). Classification (NCBI taxonomy): domain Eukaryota; kingdom Viridiplantae; phylum Streptophyta; class Magnoliopsida; order Asterales; family Asteraceae; genus Stevia; species Stevia rebaudiana. The sequence goes on from WOUH02000036.1 coordinate 1,556,052, forward strand.
CAATATATATGCTTACTTTTAACTATTGAAATGCAATTCCTTTTATCCACTTTTGGTGTCTGCTTTTGGCTTTTGGATGTCAAATTGACTTTTATTCAACCTCATCATTGACAAATGTATTTGATTTTTGTAATGAAGTTTATTACTAATTAGATTTTACATAAAATGGTACAAATAGGATTCAAAAGTCAAAGGAAAACACCTCGAGTGAAATTGTAGACAATATATAAAAATGTTAATTATTCCAATGTATAACTTTTACGTTTTTTTTTATTAAATTTTACATAAGGTTGGTGCAAACTATGGATTACTCGGTGATAGTTTTCGATACTGCTCCCACCGGACACACGCTTCGCCTTTTACAATTTCCATCAACTTTAGAAAAAGGTCTTTCCAAAATGATGAGCTTAAAAAGTAAATTTGGTGGCTTGTTGGGTCAGGTATTTTTAATATTTTTTTTACTCCTGTAAATAATATTCTAAGTTGATAATAAAAACAAGAATGAATATTTTCGGTTGTTATATTAATGGCAGATGAGTCGTTTGTTTGGTGTTGGAGATGATGTAGGCGAGGATGCAATCCTTGGAAGACTCGAAGGCATGAAAGATGTGATTGAAAAAGTCAACAGGCAGTTCAAAGATCCGGTAACCATTTGATTTATTTATTTATTTTTTTGGGAATATATAAAAATATTTGACCTTTTTTTTTTTTTTTCCTTTCATAGGACTTGACAACTTTTGTATGCGTATGCATCCCAGAATTCCTTTCGTTATATGAGACGGAGAGATTGGTGCAAGAACTCACTAAATTTGAGATAGATACACATAATATTATCATTAATCAAGTGCTTTTTGAAGAAGGTACAAATTTATGCAATTTTTTTATTTTTAGTAAAAAAATTGTACTTTTGATCTTTATTTAATATTCGTTATGTTGCCATCTTTATGTTTGCTCATAGTAAGTCGTTTTTATAATTAAAATTTTAGGTGTTGAATCCAAGTTACTCAAAGCTAGAATGAAAATGCAACAAAAATACCTAGATCAGTTTTACATGTTATATGACGACTTCAATATTACAAAGTTGCCCCTGCTGCCAGAAGAGGTATGATCTTGTTTCTTTATAATGCAGTCGTTACATGTTTTACCACAATTTATTAATCCTTAAGTCCTAAAATGATAATTTGTTTACTAAGTTGGAAACATATTAGCAAAAAAGACCAATTCACCCTTGAATCCCATGTAAAATTCTTGCACCGGTACCCTCTCAATCTATATGCTTTTTTGGGGTCTTAAATCTTATTATTTTCTATCTTTTATATCCCAAGGTAAGTAAGTTATCAACTTGTTCTGATACATTTCGCCTTCATATAAATATTCCAAGGGAATCGAACTTGTTACCGAATTTTCAAGCAAAATGACAAATCTACCCTCGAGAACAATATTCATCGAGTGTTAACCACTCGATAAAACTACCCATACTACATGTCATTCTCTCTGTCTCTTGATTTCCTTTTAGCATTCATTGAGTGTTAACCAAATAATAAAACTACTCATTCTATACTCTCAGTCTCTTGATGTTTTTTGGCAAAATGACTAACCTAACCTTGAAAACAAACCATCATAGACCTCTCAGGACTCGTCGATCACATTATAACTTGCAGGTTTGTGTTCTATTTGTTTGATATATATATATATAAACATGATTTAATCTACAGGTTTGTGGAGTGCAAGCTTTAAAAGCATTTTCAAAGCATTTTAAAAAAGCGTACGAACATTCGATTGCTAAAGAGACAGTAGAAGATCTGGAACTCAGAATTTCAAGTCTTCAATCAGAACTTAGAGAGGTGGTATCACAACTAGAAAAAGCCAAGAAAGCCAACCAAACACTCTAAATTAACACCTTTTTTTTTATTATTTTTCATTTATTTCTTTTCTTAATTTTTGTAAATTTAGATTACATTAATAATCAATATTTTTTGTTTCTACTCTGTAAGATTATTATTTTTATTAATTTCATTTTAAAAGTTTTAATGTAAACACATGGTTGCAACAAGCACATTTCATCTATCTCTAATAAAGGAGTAACAATATTGACACGTCAACTTCAAAATTATTGAAATTTTTATATAATTTTTACTTATCTTAAACTTTAAAATATATTTAAATTTCAAAATAATTAATTTTGTTACTATATAATTAAATTTTTATCTTATATTTAAAAGAGTAAATTACATTTTTCATCCATGAGGTTTGCAACGTTTAACAGTTTCAGTCCGCATTTAAAAAAATCGTCCATAATGTTTCAAATCTTAACAATTTTTGCCCATAATATTTCAAGTCTTAAAAATTTTCATCCTTAACGTTTCAAATTTTAACAGTTTTCGTCCTAACGTTTCTAATCTTAACTGTTTTTTCGTTAATGGTTTAAGGACAAAAAAATTAATACTTGGTTCTAAATAATGTCATATAACAACACCATAATTTTTGAATTTTTATATATTTTTAATTGTATCTTAACTTCTAATATGGATTTATATTTTAAAATCAATTAAATTTGTTATTATCTAATTAAGAATTTATCTTATAGTTTTAAAAGAATGAATTACACTTTTTATGTTCGAGATTTGCAATGCTTAACAGTTTTAGTCTACACATAAACCATTTTTAACGTTCAAGTCTTAACAATTTCCATCTTTAAATTTAAATATTGTAATGTTAATTATGTAAACACGTGTAATACACGGGTTTGTAAGCTAATGTTCGTATATATACGTGTATCAAAATACATATCAAATCAATTTTAAAATGTGCATATATCCAACACATTAATCATACACAATTAGCTATAATTTAACTCTATAAAATATAGTTAAATTGTGGTTTTCGTACACATGAGGTGAAAATTCTCGATTGCAATTTGCAATCCAAAAACCCTTTTTCTTCTTGGTTTAAGAGTTATGTAGTTTTCATTTGTTATGCCGTCTATTGTTTCTTCTACTATCTATTGAATCTTCCATATTTTTTAAATTAACCAAAATACTCTTATAACCACCAATTAACTCAAGCTATGTAATTAATTTTTTTTTAGCCGCCAACAGCTATGTAATTAATGATCAAGCTGTCACTTGTAAGGGTGTTCAAAAGAATCGAAACTCGAAAAAATCCGATAAATCGTATCCGAAAACCGAAAAAACTGATTCGAAAGGAGATTTTGATTATTCGGATCGGATAATACGATTTAAGATTCGAATCGGATTTCGGATTGGTAGAGATTACTTTTTTTGGATCGGATATTCAAATTCAATCTGAATAAACCGAATAAACCGGGTTGATTCGGTTTATTCGGGTTGTTCGAGTTGTTCGGATGCAGATTTTTAGGTTTTTCGGTTTATTCGGATCGGATTCGAATCAGATTGTAAGATTTCAGATTCGGATTTGAATCCAAAATTTTCAAATTCGAATAATCCGATTCGAATAACCCGAATAACTCGAAATCCGACTCGATGAACACCCTTACTCACTTGGTTATAATATAGATAACTTATTCTATATACACGTAAATGTATAAATAATTATTATACAATATCGTCTTAAAAACATGTGAAGTTAACGTTACTATAATATAACCTCTTTTAAATACAAGTTGAAAGTTCTTGTGTTAATTACAAGAAACATACTGGAGTAAGAAAGAAACTAATCATATTAATAATTCTTTAGTAAATTATGGATTTCGTAGATATACGCTGAAAATCTCGATTGCAATCCAATTATAATTTTCTTGGTTCAAGTATTTTGCTGTTTTCATTTCTTATACCGTCTATTTCTTCTACCAACTTTAAAAAAATTAATCAAAATACTTTTCTTATATTAAAATCAATTAAATTTGTTATTATTTACTTAAGAATTTATCTTATAGTTTTAAAAGAATAAATTGCACTTTTTATGTTCGAGATTTGCAATGCTTAACATTTTTAGTCTACACATAAACCATTTTTAGGTTTTCGGTTTATTCAATTCGGATCGGATTCGCATCAGATTATACGCTTTCAGATTCGGATTTGAATCCAAAATTTTCAAATTCGAATACCCCGAATAACTCGAAATCCGGCTCAATGAACACCCTTAGTCACTTGGTTATAATATAGATAACTTATTCTAAATACACGTAAATGTATAAATATTTATACAATATCGTCTTAAAAACATGTGAAGTTAACGTTACTATAATATAACCTCTTTTAAAATACAAGTTGAAAGTTCTTGTGTTAATTACAAGAAACATATTGGAGTAAGAAATAAACGAATCATATTAATAATTCTTTAGTAAATTATGGATTTCGTAGATATAAGGTGAAAATCTCGATTGCAATCCAATTATATTTTTCTTGGTTCAAGTATTTTGCTGTTTTCATTTCTTATACCGTCTATTTCTTCTACTAACTTTTAAAAAATTAATCAAAATACTTTTCTTATTTATAAAAGTAAACTAAAATATATATTATAATCGTGCGCGCCACTACTACATATACAATTTTTTAAAGCGGTTAAAATTGATTTAACCGGCCTATTAAATGTTGCCTCAAAAGGAGTTATTTTATGAAACATTTTATATAACGGATGGAAGAACCGCCTCATAAAATGAGGCATTTTATATGGCGGCATATAAAATGCAAATAAAATATTTAAAATAAAATAGTTGATTATGTGGTTTGAAAACTTTGATTTAGAATAAAATAAATTATTCTACATAATCAATTACATTTCAGTGGATGTAAAGAATAGAAACCGTATATATTTAACTAGAGATATATACAAATAAAATATTAAAATACATTGTTTATTTATGAAAGATATACACATAATTTTATATAATTCACTTGTTTTAAATCCATATTAGCATTTTAATTCACATAATCATACGTAAAGCTACTTAGTGATTTAAGTAAAGTTTTTAAGAGCAATCATGCACATGCTTTGGTCAAAGGAGGTTGGAGAGCATGCTGCATTAATTCCTCAATTGTCACATGTAGATAAAGCATGATGCATTAATTACTCAATTGTCACATGTAGATCGTGTCCATTTGTATCCTTATATATACCAGTGATCTTTCCATGCTTATTCACACACTTCAAATCCTATAGAGTCGATCATAAGAAGCACTAGTACAAAAAAATCTTTTAAAACGGTTAATACGATTCATTTGCAGCGGTCATATGGTAAACCGATGTAAAAGACACCAAAACCAATTAATTATGTTAAATACCACGGTTCATATTTTACATTTAATTTGAGGTATGCATTTACTACGGTTATTGATGACTTTAACAATTACACCGGTTTTTTTTTTTGGGTCATTATCTTTTTTTTTTCGAAAATTGATTCATCAAAATAAATAAGAAGCCATTATTAATTCATCAAATACATATCCCCCCACGGCCCCACCACCTAATCCTACGGTACGTTTTGATCAGTTACCGTTCTTTTTTTTTTACAATAAAATCCTATCTAAATTTATGTGTGTGATATAGGTTTCGCGTAATTCCTTCAAATATGTAACTGACTTGTTCCTGTCATTAGAAAATAAAATTTGAATTTTTCATAATCATTGACCGACTATAATTGCTTTTGGATATAACCATATTTATTTTTCCGTGTATGTTTTTCAACATCGGCCGTCAAGTTATTATTGAGAGTTTGGTATATTTCTGTACTTATTGATTCATCATCGTTTGAGAATTTGTTAGATCAAGTAAGTAGATCTATCATCAGATACATTATTGTGTTTCGTTAACATATTGTTGTTGCTATTTTATATAAATTGTATCCACCTATTTAAAGAATCAAGTGCATATCTTCGAACCTTTTAGAATTATGCCCGTGTTAGAGATTAATTTTAGATTCCCCTTTTACGGGCTGCTTTTTTATTGTTCTATCTCATTATGATATATACACATTACACATATATATATGTTTAATGGGTTTATTATTTAGAAAAAAAAAGCGACAAATATTATTTACTTCATCCAGTTTGCTATATATAAGCAACTTTGAGGAGCTAAAGGGAAATCCTAACGGTAATTTTAGATGATGAACTTGTTAATACGTATATGTATGAGATGAAGCAATCAAAAAGTGGGTTTAGATCCACTGCCATAAGTCAATCTTTGATTATTAATTCAGATCACATAAATCCGCTCATATTTGTTTTTTGTTTTATTATTACAGATGGATCGTGACAGTTGGATGTACAAAAGTAGACGTACTAGCCAAGCATTTGTGATCGGCCTTCAAAGTTTTCTTAAGGCTGCTCAAGATGATGAGGTGAAAAAAAGAAATATGTCCATTCCGTGTCCTTGTATGAAATGTAAAAATTTTACCGAAATTAAGGAAATAAAAGAAATTGAGTATCATTTGTTTTCGAATGGATTTATGCTTAATTATACTTGTTGGTCAAAACATGGAGAATCACTTGCTAATCGTAGCGAAATATCGATTAATTTAGATGGTAGTAATGATGACAATGATGATCCGTATCTTGGTGAAGATACTGAGACTTTAAACGGTGATAATGATAATTTAAAGGACATGCATAACGATTTGGAAGCAAATATTTGTAAGAATGATCAAGAAAAACTACAACACATATTTGTTGATTCGGAAAAACCATTGTACTCGGGTTGTAAAAAGTTTTCTAAACTTAGTGCAGTGTTGAAACTGTTTAACTTGAAGTCAAATTATGGATGGAGCGATAAAAGTTTTACAAGTCTATTAGTGATTTTGCATGACATGCTTCCCGAAGACAATGAATTACCTACATCGTTATACCAAGCTAAAAAATTGATGTGTCCAATGGGATTAAAAGATAAAATAATACATGCATGTCTGAATGATTGTATGTTGTATAGAAATGAGTTTGAAAAAAGTCATAAATGTTTTACATGTGGTGCATTGAGGTATAAGCAAAAAAATGAAAATGACGAGTATGATGACGATGTGACGAAAAATGGACCACCGGCTAAATTATTGTGGTATTTCCCCATTATACCGAGATTGAAACGTTTATTTGCTAATGCTAAAGAATCAAAATTATTGCGTTGGCACCATGATGAGCGTAAAAAAGATGATGGAAAGCTTAGACATGTAGCAGACTCACCTCAATGGAGAAACATTGATTGTGAATTTTCGGATTTTGGTAACGAGATAAGAAATATCCGATTTGGTCTTAGTTCATACGGTATCAATCCTTTCGGAAACATGAGTAGCCGTCATAGTACTTGGCCGGTACTTCTATGCATCTACAACCTTCCACCATGGTTATGCATGAAACGCAAATACATAATGATGTCATTGTTAATTCAGGGTCCAAAACAACCTGGCAATGACATTGATGTTTATTTATCTCCTTTGATTGACGACATGAAAACATTATGGTGTCCAGGCGTAAACGTTTATGATGCTTATAAAAAGGAAAATTTTAATTTGAGAGCCATGATTTATTGCACTATCAGTGATTTTCCGGCTTACGCCAATTTGTCAGGATATAGTACGAAAGGTAAACAAGCATGCCCAGTATGTGAAGATGAAACAAACTGGATATATTTAAAAAATTCCAAAAAGACTGTGTATATGGGACATAGACGATTTCTTCCACTAAATCACCGTTATCGAAAGGGAACAACAGAGTTCAATGGAAAAACGGAGACTGGGAAGTTTAGAAAGTATTTTGATGCATTTTCACGAGTTGAAACTATGCATACTGTGTTGGGTAAGAGAACTCGTACCGAGACACGAGGTAACTGGAAAAAGAAGTCAATTTTTTGGGATTTACCTTACTGGAAACATTTGGAAGTTCGACATTGCCTGGACGTGATGCATATTGAAAAAAATGTATGTGATAGTTTGTTGGGTTTATTGTTAGACATTCCCGGAAAAACAAAAGATGGGATTAATGCTCGTAAAGACATGGAAGAAATGGGAATACGTAAAGAGCTTGCACATGTTGAGAGAAACAATGGTATTTATCTTCCACCTGCGTGTTATACCATGTCGAAAGCAGAAAAAACAAAGTTTTGTAAATGCTTACACGATATTAAAGTTCCATCAGGCTATTCTGCAAACATTAAGAGACTGGTTTCAATGAAAGACTGTAAATTGCTAGGTATGAAGTCTCATGATTGTCATGTTTTAATGACACATATGATTCCTATTGCAATTCGTGGATTGTTACCAAAGAACATCCGACATACAATCACAAAACTTTGTTTGTTTTTTAACATGATACACTCAAAGGTTATTGATCCCGAGGTGTTGGATGATTGGGAAAAGGAAATTTTCGTAACACTATGTGAATTAGAGATGTACTTTCCACCATCCTTTTTTGATATTATGGTACATTTGGTAATTCATATTGTACGAGAGATCAAGATTTGTGGTCCTGTATTCCTACGTTACATGTACCCTTTTGAAAGATATATGGGTTTCTTAAAAGGTTATGTAAGAAATCGTAATCGACCAGAGGGAAGTATTGTTGAAGGATATACTTGCTAAGAGGTGACTGAGTTTTGCACAGGTAATGATATCATAACGTTTAATCTAATTTACCTTTTTAAAAATTAAATTATTATTTAATAATTAATTAATCCACAGGTTATTTGGAAGGTGTCAAGAGTATTGGTGTTCCTATATCTCGTCATTCTGGTCGACTTAAAGGCGTGGGGGTAGTTGGTAAGAAGTTGATTGATTCAAGTCATGAGAACAGACAACTTGCACATTTTGTTGTTTTACAACATATGAGATGCATTGCTCCATATGCTGAAGAACATATGCAATGTTTGCGATTGAAACATTTGCAAAAGACGGAAAAATGGTATCATACAAAACATAACGAAGAATTTTCTGAATGGATAAAAAATAAGGTGGCCGAAACACATGTTGATGAAACTGTGAGAAAGTTGGGGGAGGGGCCACATTTTAATGTAATATCTTACCAAGGGTATGATATTAATGGTTATACATTTTATACTAAAAAACAAGATGAAAAAAGTGCAACGCAAAATAGTGGAGTTACACTGATCGCTTCAACTACAGAATTCGATAGATCAGATCATAATACAAAATTAAGAATCGCCACAGACTCATATTATGGTTTTATAGAAGAAATTTGGGAGTTAAATTATGATTCATTCACTATACCTTTGTTTAAGTGTAAGTGGGTGAACAATCGTACTGGTGTTAAAGTTGATGAATATGGTTTTACACTTGTTGACCTTACAACAGATGGGTATAAATCGGAACCATTCATTCTCGCAAGTCAAGCCACACAAGTATTTTATGTCAATGACCCGAGTAAACCAAGGTACCACATAGTATTACAAGGTAAACGACGTATTCTTGGTGTTGATCATGTTGTCGACGAGGAAGAATACGACCAATTTGACGAGCTACCACCATTTTCTGTCGGCATTCAAGTAACAAACGACACAGGAACTGATGGCACAACATACTTACGATCTGACCACGATGAAGGAATACATGTTGAGAAAACACATAAAGTTAAATAATCAAGGTTGATATGATATAGCGATATCTTTCTTTATTATTAATAGTATAAAGGCAATTTATTAACAACGATATTTTTCTTTTGTAGAAATGATAAAAAAACCAAGAAAGAAGATGAAGATTAACAAAGACTCAAGACTTTATTTAGTTGATTTGATTTATCTTTAGTGCGATTCCTAAAAGCACAAGTTTAGAATGTCTAGATATCTTATACTATTGAGATCATTTTTTCATTTTATGCCATGATCCTTTATAGTAAGTAATACCACATCGAGGTGCTCATTCTGGGACTTTGTGCGATCCATCTTCTGCACACCCTCATAGCCCCTATGAGAACAACTCTAAATACATTATCTTCTTATAATGCATTTCGAATGATAATTGATGTACTTTTATTACGTAATTGGTTTATATTTAATTTTTTTCGACCCGACCGAAACCGGGTTAAATTATAATAATTATATAGTATTTACGTACATACAAAATAACATTTAGAAAACAATAAATAGAATTTTATCAAAACTTTTAATAATATGGAGAGTTAATTGCAATTTTCGTCCCTGGGGTTCACATGAAATTGCCAATTTCGTCCATTTTTTATTTTCTTGCGTGTGATACTCTATGGTTTACACTTATTGCCA
>WOUH02000036.1:1576823-1594884 GCA_009936405.2 Stevia rebaudiana
AAAATTTAAATTTTAGGGGGGTGTATGACAAGTACAAAGGGGGGGGGGGGTATGTTTAGCCTAACCCGTTTAAAAACTGTACAATGTATTATTAAAACAGATACCGAACCGAGAAAAGCATCCTAAATGGTCCCATTATCATCTCAACAATGGTCCAAAAACGTTAAAGTTGAGTGTAAATATATTATCGACTAAACACTTCTATGTGAAATCTTTAATAATTCTTTTTTTTTTTTGTAAAATAGGAAAAATAACAAATTTGACCAACTTTTTTACATAAGTTGTTTTGATAAATTTCTTAAAGTAAACTATGATAGTTATAAATAATTGCTAAAGTGATCAACAGAAAAAAGATGCTTTGCTTAACTTTAACCAATGAAAGTTTAACAAATAACCCTTAAAAGTCTTTTTTATAGGTAACCATTTAAACATTACCAAATTATTAATTACGTGCTTGAAGAAGCCAAATTCATCATATTTTTTCCCTTGTTAATCCACTAGGATAAAAAGGTTAACGAATCCTTTTATATATATTTTGACTGATAACATCATGAATCAAAGTGATATTAGACAATGATGGAAGGATAACTTATGGGCAAGAATTAGCATAGAATTTTTTTTTAATATTTTGATTGTAATTACATAATCTAACTTAGGTAAACTTTAGGAGTCACATGTAAGGTGTAAACAAGTTGAACTGCTCGTAAATTATTTGTGATCGACTCATTAAAAGAACGAATTGAGCTATCCTTAAACAATAGCCCATGCCTAAACTGAATTTATTTAGTAAACAAGCTCAACCCCGAGCTTTATATACCTAACATTATCATATTCGTGAGGCTACATAAGTCTATAATTCATAAAAAATTGATAACTTCATTCAATGTATTATAAATATCATTACATATTTTATTTACGTTTACAATAACAAATAATATGCTATGCATAAAAAATAATTATTAAATGTATATAAATAAATAAAAAATAAACAATAATAAACGAAACAAAACTTGAAATTTAAAAATACTCGTGACAAAGCTAGAACTTTATACATAGTTTGAAATAAGTTAGATCAGAAATTAAACAACTCAAACTTAACTAATTCAAAGGTTTGCATTTTATAAACCCCCTTAATGTTGTAAACAACTCATAATAAAATACGGTATAAAATACATTAATTGCATAGATTACAAAATGAAGTGTTTTTATTTTTTTTGTTTGAACGGCAATTGAGATAGTTAATACACGAGACAAAGTGGGTGGAGGAACATATGCCACCCGGCGGTGCATATCTTTCATCTAAATAATACGGACCCATTAAAAATACTTTAGAAAAAAGAAAGATACACAATCAATGAAAAACATCCACGTGTCGAAGCCCTACAAAGTGTCACAAAACCAACCCGTTTCTGACACGTCACAGACTTGTTTGCCGCGTGCTGCGCAGGTCCACCCACACTAATCTGGGACCCTTCATTGCCGCATAAATCAACGGGTTAAACGCCAGCTGGCCCACTTGACGGCCCAAAGTGGTCCTTTAATGGGCCCCTCTGATGCACCATGAGTATGGTCCCACCGCATTTACCGCAGACAGTGGGCCCAACTACACCAAGGCCTGCCAAATTGTGGACCCCACTTTACACGTACTCTTCACTCACGTGCTCACGTTATCACGTTCTTGTTGATAATGGAACAAATATTAAAAAACAACAACAAAGGGTTTAATAAAAGATGAAGTAAATCAAAATTTATACAATTACACTGATTAATGCAACTATAAAAATTGAAGTAAATCAAATGGAAGAAAAAAGCAAGCCTAATTTGATAAAAGATTTATATATAAAAGATGAGTTTTTTTATTTTAGTAAACACATAAGTGATCATTAATTAATCTATTGATAACCCTCAAACTAACAAGTCCTGATTCATAAGCTTGATTAGTGCTCGGAAGATGTTCGATGATTTGCCTGAATGAAAGAAAACTCTTTCCTCTCGTAAAGATTCGTCGGAAAATCTCTCACCAATTGAGTCTGTGTGGTATTGGTGGACGTGCTTTGGTCTCCGGCGGCTGAAAAGGATATCGGTGTAGCGGAGATGTTTACAAACGGAGTTGTGGGTGGCTGAAACGCCCAAAACGCGGTGGTTCCGTTGATGGGTATGGCCCATACGGGGAGAAAAGATTGCGGTTGTGGTGTGGTTGTCATAAGAGGAGCAAGCACGGTGGTGACGGTGGCGGTGGTTGGGTGGTTTTCGTTTCGGTTTATGTCGAAATCACGAGGGAGTTTGGTATTTTGATCGACTGCGACAGTGTTGGTGGCGGTGGTTGAGATGTTTTCAATTCTGTTGATGTCGAAATCAGAAGGCAGTTTTCTTTTTCGATCAATTGTAGCGGTATTGGCGGCGGAGGTGGTGGTGGGGACTTTGAGGGTTCCGTTGACTGACATGGCGATTGCCGGAATAGTACCGGTGCCGGTGGCGGCAATTATCGACGGTTCAGCGTGTTGTAACAGCCACTGGATTGTTTCACCGTCGGACTTGTGACCAAGCTCTCTAGTCAGCTGAAATATCCTGGCGGCGCAGGTTGCTGGCATTCGAACCCTTCTTCCCCGACCCTCCACTTTCGTGTGGCGGTCCTTGGTGGACGACCTCCTGGCCGGTGCCGGTAGGGTCTGAGTTTTATTGATTTCTTCTTCTTCCAATAGAGGTTCATTCTTCAATTGAATCAATGATGGTGGTGGTGGCTGTTGAGTGGTGGACGACGGCGGCGATGGGTTCATGGTGGTGGAAAGAAATTGAAAAGGTTTGGTTTTGTTTTGTTTTGATTCTCTGAATTCAAGAAAGAAAGAAGTGAGGAGGGATTGGGTACATGATGGTGAATGCAAGGGCCCAGAATTTGGACCACCATACAATTTACAAAGGGGCCATTCTATTCTTTAATTTTGTGGGGACAAATGGTAGGAAAGGTGTTCGATCAAATGCCCAACTCAAATTTTACACTTATAAGTCATAAAGTGTAAGCATGATGTATTATTCTTCAGTAATAAGAATTTTAATTTTTTTCTATAAAAATTATGGATTAAATTTGATATCAAGTTTAACTTGATTGTTTATTTCATGAATGTAATTTTTCCTTTTCTACATTTATTAATTTATATTACAAGATACAAAATTATTAATAATTTGTTTTGTTTTAATTTTTTAAAAGCATAGGAAATTTAAATATCTTTTATTATTAGTTTTATTATAATCCAAAAGATATTTTCATATTGACAAGTTTTAGCTGTATTGTTAAGTCAATTAAGCTTATCTCAATTTTAAACATCAATACTTTTTTTCTGGATGAATTCATACAATTATTTGTTCCTATAGTCTCTAATTATGTTATTATAAACACTCGTTATCCTAACTAGGGACCCTCAAAATCACCACCTAACGCCATCAGATGTTACTAAAATACCACAAGTAGACCAAATGCTTGTGTTAGTTGATAAATATCCTGTGGTGATTAGGTCTATAACTTAAAAACAAATATGGTAGTAAAAAGATGATCTTTTAGGTCCCCTAGTGGCATTTATTCATCAACCAACAGTCTCTAGTCTTCAACTATTGTCGCAATAATCAAAGACTTCAAAAGCATCATAAAAACGTAATTCAACCTAAAGTGCGTATAATTATCTTGTGATAGCATAACAATGGCAACAGGAAATAATTAAAAATATAACTTACTTTCTCTTATTCTAACCGACCATTGTAAACATTTCTGAATCCACCTTTCCAATCAAGCTACTACTTAGCATCCTTCAAGTTATATGCTGTAGTTGCAACAGAAACTAGAGTCATAAACTAATTTATGTAAAACAAAATATCTAATTATATAATCTTCCAGAAAATAGTTGAAACATTAGATGGATTTGTCATCCGACAAGCAAGAGATGATGGGTTAATAATTGTTCATCAAGATCAAGGTTAATGCTTCAACATTCATCATACCATTATCACATGCGTGGTTGCACAAATACATTTTTGTGAGAGTAGTATTAAGTATTGATTTTGAATTCATGTAGAACGAACTCTCTGTATACCTAGAGAGGAGTGCCATTGAGTATTAATAGAGTGGTAGCGAATTGTTTGGTTACCCAGTTTTTCCTAAACTGGATTATGGGTCGGCTTCGGATTTGCTTTCGAATCGTGATCTGGTTTGGTATGCACCCCCATGGATTTACACCTATAGAGGGGTTCATTATAGGCTTGGATTTCCAAACTTGTTTGTAACCCGACCTAACTCAATTCCCAAACCAATTTAGGGGAAACCAGTTTCTAATCAAATTCAAACGATCGGTTTTTAAACCAGGTTGTAACCCTATGATTTGAAACCAATCTCAAATTGGTTTCACCCGTCACAAGCTGATTTAAACCTGATTTATAAGCTGGTTTCAACCATATCAAACCCAATCCCTAAGCCCATCCAAACGGATTACACCCTGAACCGGTTCCTAAAAATCTGGTTTTAAATTTTGTTGACCCAAATCAAATGGTTTGAGCCAAAAGTCTGATTTCTCTGATTTGTGCACCTCTATGGCTCTATGGCTACCCAACGGTTGCCTATGCGGATATACAAAGCCCAAGTACATTATGGGCCCTGAGATGAACTTTCAAGAACGGAGCCCAAATAATCCAGATTCGAAAAGCCCACAAAGCTCTTCCAAAATTTCCCTTTCTTCTTCGCGTGCCGCTGCAAACCATTTGCAGACACCTATTCTCTGAAAAAAATGGATCGGTAACTCGAAGTTGATCATTACATGGATGATGATACGATCAACATTCATCCTCAAAAAAACCCCAAATCATTTCATCATCAAATTCAAATCTTTATCATCGCTTCTTCATTCCGCTGTTTCCCCTTCACCATCTTCATCACCCATTGAAGAAGAAGAAGATTTTGCATCTCATTTACACACCCTTCTCTCTTCACCCAATTGGCAGAAAAACCCTCGTCTCAAGTTGATAATCCCATCGATATCCCCATCGCATGTAACTTCTGTTTTCAACAAGAACCCTAATTTGAAACCCCAAACAGCTCTTTCGTTTTTTAATCTTGTATCACAGAGATCCAATTTCAAACCCAGTGTTGAGTCTTTTGCATCATTGCTGAGAATACTGATCAAGAATCAGTTTTTGAGTGTAGCTGAAAAGATCCGGATTTCAATGGTGAAAGCTTGCTCAACAGACGAGGATGCGAGGTTTGTTTTGGGGTTTTTGAGAAAGATGAATGTTGACGATGTTTGTTTAGAGTTTAAATTTAAGCTTAGTGTTAGATGCTATAATACACTGCTAATGTGTTTATCAAGGTTTTTAATGATTGATGATATGAAATGTGTGTTTTTAGAGATGTTGGATGATGAAATTGTGCCGAATATATACACTTATAATTCAATGGTGAATGGGTATTGTAAATTGGGAAAAGTTGATGTAGCTTACTTGTATGTCAGAAAGATTGTTCAAGCTGGACTTAGACCCGATACGCATACCTATACGTCGTTGATTTTAGGTCATTGTAGGAATAAAGATATTGATAGTGCATATAAGGTGTTTGATGTAATGCCTAAAAAAGGGTGTCAAAGAAACGAGGTTTCTTATACGAATCTAATACATGGGTTTTGTGAAGAAACGCGAATCAATGAAGCTTTACAGTTGTTTCATCAAATGGGTGATGATAATTGCCTCCCAACGGTCCGTACATTTACTGTTTTAATATCTGCGTTAAGTAGATTATGCAGAACATCAGAAGCATGGAAACTATTCAAAGAAATGAATGAAAGAGGCTGTAAGGCGAACGCTCACACGTACACAGTTCTAATTGATGGATTGTGTAAAGAAAGAAAGGTAGATGAAGCAAGAAAGTTATTAGACATTATGAAAGAGAAACGAGTGATTGCGACTGTGGTGACATACAATGCTCTGATTAATGGATATTGTACAGAAGGAAAAGTTGAAGATGCAATCAAGATTCTTGAAATTATGGAACAAAAAGAAATAAAACCAAATGTCCGTACTTACAACGAGTTGATTGGTGGATACTGTAAAGTGAATAACATTCACAAGGCAATGGCTTTACTTGATAAGATGAGGAAGTTGAAACTATCACCTACAGTTATAACTTACAATTTGCTAATTAGTGGGCATTGTAAGCAAAATGATGTTGATAATGCTTATAGATTGATTGGTTTAATGAAAGAGAACGGTGTTGTTCCCGATGAATGGACCTACGGTGCCCTTGTAGAGGCTTTATGTTGTACGGAGAGTGTTGAAGAAGCTCATGATTTGGTTAATTCTCTTAAAGTCAAGGGTATAAAAGTAAATGAAGTTATCTACACGACTCTTATAGATGGATATTTCCAAATTGGGAAAGTTGATAACGGGTTGTCTTTATTTAACAATATGTTTATTAACGATTGCATACCAAATTCTTGGACTTACAATGTGTTGGTTCATGGCTTGTGTAAAGAAGATAAGATTCAAGAAGCTTCAGTTTTTATAGGAAAAATGATAAAAGTAGGTTTTAAACCGGAAATTACTACATTCACAATTTTGATTGAAGGGTTATTAAAAAGATACAATTTTGTTGATGCCCGTAAGCTTTTTATTGAAATTGTTTCGTCTGGAATGAAACCCGATGTTTGTACATACACTTCATTTATTCTTGCATATTGCAGTCAACAAATGTTTAAAAAAGCAGAGGATTTGATGAGTGAAATGATGGTTGAAGGCGTGAAACCAGATACGGCAACTTATACGATTTTCATTGATTCGTATTTTCGTGCAGGAAATAAAGATTCTGCTTTTGATGTTTTAAAACGTATGATGGATGCTAAATGTGAACCATCACATCATACATATGCTGTATTAGTGAAGCATCTTTTAGTCGTGCAACAAAAGGAAAACGTAAAGTTTCAAGATTTCGATCTAAATATTGGTAATGTGTGGAAATTAATGGATTTTGAGACCGCGATGGAGTTGTTTTCAGAAATGGTTAAAAGGGGTTGTGAACCAAATGTCAAAACTTTTGAGGCGTTAACAGTTGGGCTATGTAAAGAAAGCCGACTTGAAGAAGCTTGTAGATTGGTTAGTTATATGTTAACAAACGGGATTGTTCCGAATGAACATATGTACACCTCTTTAGTACATTGTTCGTGTCACTTGCGAATGTTTGACCAAGCATTGACTTTACTAAATAACATGGTGGAAAATAAGATTTTACCGCGTTTAGAATCGTATAAGTTACTGATTTGTGGATTATATGTCGGAGGAAAACAAGAAAAAGGTAAAGAAGTTTTTTGTAGTTTGCTTGATGGATACAAATACAACGCGGATGAAGTTGTTTGGAAGATTTTGCTTGATGGATTGTTAAAACATGGGTTAGTTAATGAATGCTTTGAGCTTGCTGATGTCGTCAAGGAGAAAGGTTACCATTTAAATCCGCATACGTCTGTAATGTTAGCTGAAAACACAAGTGTTTGAAACAAGAAATCTTGAATTTTGATATACACTTTTTTAATAAGACCCGTTTGGCGTGATGATAAATGAAGATGTGGTTGTCGGTCTCAGTTGAAGATGATAAATCAAGAAATGTGGGACCCGTAAATTGAGGGTCAGTTGAACCAAAGGTTGTTGAAAGCACATTATGTACCCTGAAGGCTGGATCACGCGATGTATTCGGGTAACAATCTTTTTCTTCAAAAAGGTTGTTTTTGTTAAATGTGTTCATGTTATGTAACTATAACTTGTTAATTTCATTGCAGATGAATGATGATGGTGAAATTCGTCATATTCGTTGGCTGATTAGGAATTCTTGGCAACATGAGAGACCTAATTCTTTTTCTTCCAATTTTGACAAGATTTTTGAAGGTTAGTTTGTTAGACACATCTGTAAATATTCTTACTTGTACTCCAAGTATCATTTTTGTGAATTGAATTGAGATTTTTCAATACAATCCAATTGTGCATTTTTTTTTTCTCTGTCTTACCTCTTTATAAACAATGTATGAAAATAAGCTCAAATCTTAAGGGCAGTATAGTGACAATAACATTATCGGTGGCTTTCGATAAAATGAAATCTTTATTGATTTTTTTGTTGCTTTTAACCCGGTTTTCATTGTATATTAGGGTGTGTTTCGGATTGCTTACTAAAACCGTGTGTTTACTTATTTTGTGTTCATGTTTGGGTTATATGGAATGGATTGTGTATTTGTGTTCTGTTGTTATTTTTTTGTTTTTTAATAAATAAATTTATTCGACTAAGAAGTCACACATAATATGTTGCGTATAACCCGATATGAAAGAGAAAAAAGAACAAAAGTGTATAAACATGCTTTGAGAGAAGATACGATGTTATTGAAAAGACTTTGAATGTTATCATAGGTTGTTTTAATAGATAATTCTTATCATTTTAATCAAATTGACAATTAATAAATTAAGTGCAACAACTAAGAATCAACACACACCATAATAGCATCATGTCACCTCTAACGTTATGATTAGAGTTTCCTTGCTTTTGTTATCAACATCTATATTATAAATGAACATTAAACAACATCTTGAGATTCATCGGTTTGTACCATATTAAAACATACATCTCATCAAATAAGAAGTCTATATATAATAAATTGATCTTTTCATGTTGGTATTTCTTTGGACTATATCTAGATAACACTACAATAACAATGCTCATGGTTTTTAATTTTATGGATCTTTTCACGCCATAAGTCATTTATTCTAACATAGGTTGTCATCAATATACTAACGAGCTATAAAATCATACACATAGGAGGACAACTCAATCTAATACACTTTATGAGACAAAACACAAAATCAGTATTATTTTGTAATGAATACTAAAAGACAATGCATCAAAATCTCTTTTTAGACTAAACACGTGAATTAATCATAGCTACATTTTGGTTTGCAAAAGAAAGGTTGCATGGTATGAACTTCACTAAACAAGAACTTAACATTTTATCATTATATTTATACATAGAAGCCAATTATTTGTAACAAATAATCTATAAACCAAAATTGGCTCTCTAGAAACATAAACCCTTGATGAGAACCGAGATTCAAGAAACCCTGATCTTTACAAAAATCAAAAACCCGTTTTAAAATCAAATAGTCAAATTTTCTTGAATTCCAAGAAACGACCCCGTGATTTGACCTCCTACATCCAAAAAGCTTTCGAACCCCGGAAGAGATCTAACCTTACCACATCTAACAACTTCAACCGGATATTTCATCAGATGACCTGTCATTTCTGTTATTTCTTCAGATGCAAATAGGTTCCAATTGGCTTCACCCATCGATCTGACCTGTCGCACGCATTCTATAGACTCGGGCTTCATAAAGCAATCATGAACCGTGCTAAGATGCTCGGCCCAAAGTGACATTCTATATCCATAAATCTTAACAAAAAACCATCAAACCAATAACATGTTTATGTCATTTTCATTTTTCACATGTGAAATTAAAATATATGAACAATGTGTGAAATTTTTATAACATAAAATATTATTATTATTACCTGTCCTCGCGGATTGGTGCCATTTTTGGCCCAAGTGTGACGAGGTTGGTAGGCCCCCATTGCAATTTCTGTATCGCGAGTTCCCTCCATAGACCGTTGATTTATGTTTGCAGAACCGATAAGTACAAACTCATCATCCACTATCATCCCTTTTGAATGAACATAGATCATGAATCGCCTGAATTTACGTGCAAGTCCCTAAAAATAATCAAGAAGCAACAATTTGTTCATCCAAGATTAAATGCAATATAATATTTCTTTAATTAGATAATGTAGAACATGATTGATTAGAGAGGTAACAATGTTGACCCGTTTGCTTATTAGTGGGTCAATTTGGGTTGTGTTTTTTTCAAAGGCGCAAAATTGATTTTGATGCATACAACCTCCTAAACCGTTTTATTCATAGATAAGGTTAATACTTAATAGTATTTATATATAATATAGTGGCTATTACAAAGCTAACCTGAGGAGTACTTTCGGGACTATGGTTAGGTGAAACGACGTCAATACCCTCACGGTTTCCCAAACAAAAAAAATTCAAATAATCTTGTGGTGAAAATGCTTCTTCAAGACCAACCTCCACCAAAGCCTTGTAGATAGTTTGATACATCATTTGCATTGTTTTGTTCTGCAAAAACAGAAAAATTAACCAATTATATCATCCATTAGTAGTTTAGTACTTGATTTTGACTTTTCAAAATAAAAGTCAAAGAAATATAAAATATACCTGCCAAAATAAAATCCTTTGAGTTGCAGAACCTGACGGTACACCCTCTGGCCACATAGGTATGACAATATATACCGCAAACTTTTCATGAGCCCGAATTTTACTCGCAACTTTAAGAGCAATTTCCATTGGAATCAAATTGTTGGCACCTAATAAGTTAACAATAATCTATGTATTAAAATTTTAAAATAATCAAACAATAACATAACATCATTACAAAGGTTGCTTACCCAAATCTTTGTAAGATTTCCAATTGTATGATGACCCGATAAAGTATTGATTCTCAATATATATAAAATGTTGTGCAGAACGAATAGCTTTTACATATGCAGAATGTATGCTCATATCAATTAGCACGTTCTTCCCACAAACCAAGTTCTGTTAAAACAAGTTTAAGAATCACATATTTACTCAAATCTTTTGCAATAATTTTTGAAAAAAGAATAACTCAAATCTTGCATTAAACAACGTTAGCGGGTAAAAAGTTTGTTTTATAACATACATACGCATTGGATGTTTATTACAGCAAATGTCGTTCGGACCGCTAATTTTTTTTCTTATTTTCCTTTTTAGTAATTATAAACAGGCGGTTAAAATTATAAAACAAAATGATTTGTTTCATCACCTTGGCTGTAGCTTCATGGGGGTCCTTTGGAAATCCTTTTACAGAATTCGAATCAATTGAACGAAATATCTGCATTACACAAAACATAATTATCACACAAAGTTTTAACATTTAATTGATTTGAACCTACATACTTGGGTAATTATTGCAAACTAACCATCTTTCTTGTGAAAGTGTCATATCACATATTTATTGTAAACACATCATTCCAAATACTAATATACTCATTCATAAGCTAACGGGTCAAAATTGCTACTTATGGTATTTTTGGTTTATCATATTTACCTGCACATGCCACTCTTCAGGATCATCCTCGATATCACAAGGTTCATCATTTTGACCCAAAATTTCCGGAAACATGTCTAATTTTAGCAAAGCATCATTAGAAGTTTTAAGTTTTTTAATTCCTCGAGGTTTTGAAGCCTTAATCCACCGTTCTTCAAAGTTTTTCATAATATCATAAGCTGCAGGCCCATCAATTTTGCTATGCAAATCATGCCATGGTTCTCTTGGACAACCAGAAACACTCCCCTTAATAAAATATAAAATAAATAAATAAATAAACAACCAAAAATTCAATTAATTTCCAAATTTCTTTATGTAAATTATAAATATTTTTTATTTTTTTATTTCAGTACCGTGAAGGTTGGATTATGATAATCCTGTGCATGTAAGGTATCTA
Source organism: Stevia rebaudiana (assembly GCA_009936405.2). NCBI lineage: Eukaryota > Viridiplantae > Streptophyta > Magnoliopsida > Asterales > Asteraceae > Stevia > Stevia rebaudiana. The sequence continues at coordinate 1,588,429 of WOUH02000036.1, forward strand.
AAGTTCTCATAATAGGATGTTCTGGATTATCATATCGCCCGTTGCAAAGATCAAGTCCCCCTATAAAAGATATTATTTTTCTTGTACCATTTCCAGCATCAGCATCTACAATCACAGTTTTCTGGTGGTGAGTATAGATTGTTCCGACTTCCTACGAGACAAAAAAGATATAAAAAAGTTATAAAATGAAAAAAAAATAAAAATAAATAAGATTTCTTCTATTTGTTTATTTTTTATTTACCTTTTTCTTCATCCAACTATGTTTTTTTCCAGCCATACGAGGGCAAAGCAGTACATGTACAGAAGAATGCTTAAAATAACGACGAGTTTCTTCATCGTGAGTCGCCATTAATCCATCCTGCAGATTTGCAGTCATTTATACCAGTTAACTATATTGTATATTATCAAGCCTAAAATGACATTAATTGGTTATTAACAGTTTCCAAAAAAAAAAAAAAAAACTTACTGTTTTGTACCCCATTATGTTTCTTGAAGTAGGATCATCCCAAACAAGAAGCAAAACCCTAACACCTTCTTGCGCTTTTCGTTTCAAAAGATCTCCTAATGGACACATTGGTGAATCAGGTTCATCACGAACCAATGTCACTTTATGCCAAACAGACCATCCGGTGATATAAACAAGACGTTTTGCATCAGTAATCGCGTTAAATATATCAATCCAACAAGTCCCATTAACATAATCCGTATCTTCACTTAACTTAACATCCGGTAGGCTTTTATCTGGCACGTGTGCATCTTGATACAAAGTCACTCTCCCGCCTTTTCTTAACGGGAAATATGTTCCCGGAACACCGACATATTCCGGGCCCGCACCGATTCCGTTTTTATATAAACTTAATCTTGCAATTGGTATGTATTGCATTGTGAGTGCTAAACTGGCTCCGTTTTTACACGGTCTACCGTTTGCGTTTATTAACGGGAAAAGACCTTCGATTTTGGATCCGGTGTATATATGTTCAACCGGAATCGCAACGGCTCCTATAAGTTGTGATCCAACAACATCGCTATCTTTAACAAGAAAATGAACTTCAGCTGTATGATGTGCAACAGGTACGTTAAAATGTTGATTCCAAACAGGATTTTCACTGTTGGTTAACACATAAGTTCTTCCAATAACTGCACTTGTTATCGCGATAGCAACATACGGGTCGCTAGTTTGTTTTCCAGAGAATTTGTTCAACACATCCCCCATTGTTTTATGAAATACATCCATGTTTGGAAGGTTCTTCGCCTCGTGAACCCAAATATCAAGATTCCCATGTAACAGAAGAACTTTCAACGCCTTTTTAGGAGCCCCGAAGGGTACAACTTGGTAATTTTGATGATTTGCTAAATCGAGAGACGCGTGATGTTGGATTGCAAGAAGTTGAGTTGAATCAAGTGATCCCATATGAGTAGAGAATCCTGTGAAAGTACTTGGATAAGAAGCACTATGATGATGTCCTGAACAAGAAAGGTGAGATAGTTTTTGATTTATTGAGTTACTCGCAGTATCATCATCTTCATACGGGTGGTTACTGGCGGCAATGGGCACGCTACCGCCACTTTCTGGGTTGTTTTGATAAGGATATATGAATCCTTGATACTGATATTGAAATGGTTGAGGAGGATATTGTGGTGGACCGCCACCGGGTGGTGGTGGTTGTGATTGGTATGGGTATGGATACGGATACGGGTATGGTGGATATGGAGCTGAATTGTGAGGTGGGTATGGTGGATGATCGGAAGTGGATTCAAAAGGGGCAGAATTAGGGTTATATGAAGATGAATGATTACTATTGTTAGCCATTCATATACATATACACACATTCAATTAGGGTTCTATTTGTCATGTATGGTTGCAAACTTGCAATCACAATATATCACAATAATGAGAAGCATTCCCAATTGAATGTTCATGTGGATCTGTAATTTTGTTCTAAGATTGAAGAAAAAACATAGGGTTTCCAAATTGGGATTTCTACATTTGATATAATAAAACCTAACTAAATAAATACGATAGACTGTTTAATCTAAAAGGGTTGAAAGACAAACAGAAGAAAGAACAGATGTACCTTTGATTTCGAAGATGTTGATGGGTTTGATTACAGATTGCAAGAACATCGGTCAACGAAAATGGAGGAAAAAGAGAAGGATCCAGGTAAAAATAGTTGCGATTATAACGCAAAATCTTCACCATTTTTGTTTAAAAAAAAGTTCGATTTTCTAATGGGTACCTGGATATCGGGTGAGTTTCTGTCGAACGAACACGCAATTGCTTTCCAGAGATTTGAAATTTTGAGGGAAGATCACCCGGGTCCTAATAACCCCCAACGGTATCAAGCAAGCCACTATTTTTCATTTTCTTAAATTAATTTGTTTTCTTTAAAATAATGGTTTGGATCCAAGTGCCTTATGTTCTAAAATTTGGACATAAGAATCAAATGCTTTAAAAACCGGTTTAAACCGCCCGGATTAACGGATAGAATCGGATTTGAGCCTTTAGCTGGCATGAAACACGCTAGTCTTTTTATAATCTCATTCGAGCACTTAACTGTTAGTTTTTTGTAATCTCATTCGAAGACTAAACAGTTGGTTTAACCGGTAAACCAGTTTTTAGGTTCTCATGTAAAAAAACATGTTGGGCCTACGTCGACCTATATCGCTGATCAGTTTCCATTGTCATTCTATAAGCCATCTCCGATCAGTCTACCATCACTGATCAAGATATTCAATCTCATCTTTTAAGCGATCATGAACTTGATCCATTTAGCATTTCGATGCATTCAACATTCCAATACATAAACCTAGTATACTTTTTTAAGATTTGTTAGGAAATTTTGTACATGAGATTGTTTTTGTTATTTTTTAATTATGAATTAAATTTTGGATTTTTTTAATGAAATTGTGTACTTTTGGATAATTTTTTGAGTTGAAGATCTAGTTTATAGAATTACATGGTTAACATAACATGTCTACTAACACGACACAACATGTTTAACACAACTAATTAACAACAAAATAAGATAAAACTCACCATAATTTCAATCCATAATGTCAAAACAATAATTCTTAAACAAAAGGTCATGATATTCCTTTAACCTACATATATTTAATAAAAACATTTAAAAAAAATTAACGTGTTTAATTGTATTATAAACAAGCGAGGGGTAGTTAATACTTGTCTATGATTGCAAACCTGTTTAGCCAAAACCCACACATGTTTAACTTAACTTCATCGTATAATGTTATCAAGTTCTTGTCAGAAATTGTCATATTTAGCTTACCATCAATCGCGTGCTTTCCATGTGAGGGGCATTTTTTTTCGGTTTAGTCAGCAACATTACGAGAAACAGAAGAACACTTTATCATCCATTGCTTTTATCCAGGTTGTAGGTGAGTCAAGTCGCTCACGAGCTGCTCACTATCACCTCTGCTAAAGCTTGAGTCGAGTGAAGCAGTATAAAAGGCCATATGGATTATTTATGTGACATTTTAAATATCAAATACAAAGTTGAGTTCTTGTGAAAAATCCCTTATTGTAAACAACCAGATTAAGGTTTTAAAATTGACAGATGACATCTTTTTAATACTTAAAAAAATGACACTTTCGTCATTATATTTTACGTGTCAGATCATTTTGTAACATGTATTCCTCATTATATTTTTACGCCTTGGCTCATTGTATGTCACTTATTCATTGTTTTGTTCCCAAGACCATAAAACAATTGGTAGAACTATTTCAATTAATAAATGGTTGTAACTATTTTCAATAAAAATTGTTATATGCTATGACGAGTGGAGTACTAGTTAACAAGTTTGGAGTACAATTATATGTCTCCCTACTAACTCACGGGTTCGAGTTTTGTTTATGGTATAACTTTTTTGTTTAGTTTTCAGATTTTTTTTCTCAAATTTTTTTTTTTACTTTTGTATGTTTTTCGTCTTTTTATTTCTGGTTAATTTATTGGTCCGACCCCATGCTTGTGTTCTCGTTTAAGTTTTATTAGAAGGATGTTCATTTTTGAAGTGGATTCATGTTAAACGATCTTAAGCACGCGACAACGTGTGGTTTCATGACCCGCATCACGTGTGTTGGCTCTGCTAGCTGTGCACAAATTGCATTTTGTGTAAAACATCTATGAAATATAGATAGAAAGTCTTGTGTACATGTATTTAGGATCTTTTATATTTTATCTTCCACATATTTACAAACATGACTACATTAAAAACTAATTATATCTATATGAATGATAAACGTTTATAACACACTTATGACGGGTGTCACTAGTACAAGCTTTTCTTTATTATATAATAGTATAGATTAAACATAAAAGCAGCGGTTAAATTGATTAAAAGTTAAGAGAATTAAATATAATTGACTTTATGATAATAGAAAATACTATAAAATATTTATAAAAAATTTTTCACAGTGTCTCTTTGTAAAGTAATAAATTTTGACGTGACAGATGATCGAAAACACCCTTAACAATGCTATATAGGACCACTTCAAGTTAGGCCCGCAACCGCTTCAAATTTACGCACGTCTTTCTTTATATGAACATACCCATGTGTATGCTTTTAACAACCAGTAACAATTGACACACATCGTCATAGACATACATATATAAAAACACACGTATATAATTATACACTTATACATGTATTCTATTAATATTTGTTTATAGTAAGATATTGTTTAAATTGTCAAGAATTAATGAGCAATAAAAATGTTAACCTTAGAAATTCATTTATTACATTTATATTATCAATTATTTGGATAAAGTTTAGATTACCAGAAGTATCATTAGTTATATTGTTAATATTATGACTCAATAAGTCATAACATGAATTGTTAAAATCTTCTTTACTTTGTAATTTTGTGTAGTCGTATTTATACGTAACTATATATTCTTTTGAGAAATCTGATAAAACTGAAACGATAGAAGACTAACATAACTGCTTCGATGCAAGGATGAGTGGATGACACAACCAAATTAAAGAATGATCACAACTTAATTATATATATCTATATTTAGACCTTCAACTCTAAAAGAAAAACCAACTATATACATTCAATAATATTATTATATAATTTTTATTTCACTATCATATAATAAATAAATAAATTTGGAACCCCACATCAAGAGACTAGACGTCCACATTGGGCCAGTAGGATACCCCACGTAAACTAAAACCTCGGTTTGTGGGACCCAAAATAAGTCTGGGACACCACCTGCTTTTTACGATGAAAATCATGAATTTGCGATGCGTTTTCTATTTCTAATTGGTTCACTCTCTTTTGTAATCGTACTAATGATCTTCACACTCTGTTTCGTTCTTCCCCCTCGTACGGACCACATTTATATCCTATGTACATCACTTAAAGCACATAGTACAGCTGGTTATGCTCTTACTATGTTTACTAATTTTGTAGGCGAACATAGAAAAAAACACATGTCTTTTGCAATAAAACTTACCTAAACAGTTATTGATCGTAATATATTTATTTCTAGTCATTTGAAAATTTGAATAAATAACTAGATGGGTAAATTGAGAGTAAAAAATCATTAAGAGTGACACGTTAAAGCACTTCCAATGTTGCATTCACAATAAATGCCCCCTCTTATTATTAGTTATTTTCATAGCTTTAGAGAAGAGGTCAAAACCAAAATTGTTTGTACACTAGATATGCGTGAAACAGTAACAACGACGAAAAACCCAGTATATTCCCACTTTTCAGCAGGGTCTGGGATGCGTTAAACAGTAAATAGATCTAATTATTCAGAAAATCATGAAATTTTTTAGATGGCCATTTGCTAAGAAAAATCTTACTTTTTAGCCCTTGAGTATTAAATCAATGTTGAACATTGTATAAATCAAAACCAATAAGAGAGTGACACGCCATAAACGCTTGATAACAAATCTTGCGGTAGGACACACCTCATCTTGAAAATCTCATGATATTGTTTTTAGACGGCAAGATATTGTTATCTAAATTATTGTAAAATTTAAACGAAACTCTTAATGTTCTTTAGAAATGACACAATTGGAAAAGTTTGGATTCATGGTAACTTATCATGATCTAAAATATTTGAAAGGGTTATATTCTCTAATGGTTCTAAACGATGAATAAGACCAACTTAATATATCAGTTAAGTTGTTATCCGATTGACAATAATAATTATATTAAAAAGTAGTTTCGTTAAATTGAGAGTATAAATTACTAAGAGTGACACATTAAAACACCTCCAATGTTAGCATCCATAAATGCCCCCTTGACAAACAATTTAGGATTAATTAAGGAGAATCTTGCTTTGCATTTGTTTCCTTCCATTAGACTGATGGTAGTGGGTGCCCCGCTGGGCCGCCGGCGTCGAGACCCCCGGCGGGAACACCGCCCCCCTACCCCGGCGGGCCCGAGTTTGGATCCCCTCCGGCTCCCGCTCCCCGCTG
>WOUH02000036.1:1600553-1613131 GCA_009936405.2 Stevia rebaudiana
ATGCTTTGTTTATTTTTTTTGTTGTTTTTTCAACTAATTAAAACATCTCATCTCACTCATCCATTACATTTTTCTCGGTCACATTCATTTGCTTGCGACGCCTGGGTGACAACCACCTACCCAATAGACATAGTCTTATTTATACTATACCGATCTAATGGAGAGAACTTAAGAATTTTTTCCTGACATATCAAACTTGACCAAGTTATAAACTGAAGTAGTATTTTAATCAATTCTAACAAGAGAATCTCAGCAATGATGTAATTGACTACATCGAAGGATAAAATAGAAGATATTATTTACATCAGAGTATAATTTTAACTAAGCATTAATTTCATCTACCTAAATACTGACACAAATATGTTGAACAAACATGTTAAACGACTTGCCATATTGGACATAAATTATACGCAACTATTCAATAACATGGATGACATTACACGACACGACACCAGAGAACGTCCTTAACACAATTAAATAAGTATATATAAGATAAAAGAAACAACCATTTTGCGACTCATTAATATTAAAAATATAAAACATAAAATATGTTAGTTGTTTTAAAGTGGGGCTATGTGATTATGACATAATTAGTAACTTAAAAATATTAAAATTACTTTATTTTGATAAATATGTTATAAACGTGCCGTGTCTACATGTTAACACATTTGATAATATTACTTAAACGGATTTCATGTGTCATAAATAGGCTAAGCGACTTGAATCTGTCGAGACACTTTTTAACCGTGACATCAACGTATTAACCCGTGTATGACTTGAACACGTTTACACGAAACGCAAAGTCGTTTAACTTTATATAAAGTCATGCATGTTACGAATTGTGTCATATGTTGGTAGCTCTATTAGATTGAACGGGGAAATAATGTCGGATTGATTGGAAACCATTTTCCCTTAAATCATATGGCCTCAATAACCTTAATTATAATCTCCATACATGTGTCATACCTCATAATTACAAACTTAACCCCAAGTTTAAACTAGAAACACAATGCAACTCTTGAAAATCCATAGAACAATCTTTATCTACATGGTGGTTCACTGGTTCTACAGTTCTACCCTAAAACCCCAAGTGGACCAACATGCTACAACCAGTACTTTCCAAAAAGAAATAGCAAGTTACAAATCAGCCCCAAGAAAATGACAAAACTACAAACTTTCCCCAATATGTCATTCATATTACATCCCTACATATGAAGGCTCCACCAAGCTCCAAAGTGACCCACCACCAATACCTTCTAGAAGTTGTTTAATTTCAGCACCATCCTTCATCTTCATCTTCATCTTCATCTTCATCTTCTAAATAAATAGCCACCTGCATATTTTCTAGAGAGAGAAATGGGTAACAATGGCGGTGGGCCTTGTGGAGCCTGCAAGTTCTTGAGAAGAAAGTGTATGAAAAACTGTGTGTTTGCACCATACTTTGACTCAGACCAAGGTACAGCTCACTTTGCAGCGGTTCACAGGGTGTTCGGAGCTAGTAACGCCTCCAAGCTCCTCCTTAGGGTTCCGCCGCATCGCCGTCTGGACGCCGTCGTTTCACTCTGCTATGAAGCTTTATCTAGGGTTAGAGATCCTGTGTATGGATGTATGTCTGACATCTTCAACCTCCAGCAACAGGTTCAACTTCTTTTCGTTCTTATTTTTCTTACAAAGTTTGGGTGATATAATTAAATTAAGTTTCATTAATTAAACCAAAAAACTGAATAAACGATCGGAAAACATACCCAAATTAAGTTGTTCAATAACCTTAGCATGGCACACTTGAATTTTGGTTGAAAATTCTACACAGTGTTCAAAGTTGAATATTGATTGAATGATTGATCATTTAGCACAGTACTTAAAGTAATCTTGTGTTATTCTTTATTTATTTCTCTTTTTAACCTGCATCAAATTGTCATCAGACCTTTTGAAATGACACGAGCTGGTTTTAGTTTTTTTTTTTGCTTAAATTATATTAATTGTTTATTACTATTGCGAAATTTGGATATTAAATTTGATGTTGGATAGAGAAAGCAAATGAAGATATATGGTGCAAAGATATGTATTGTCACTTGATATGTTCATCTCCCCAATTTGAACAACATGATCAGAAGTGATGTGAAGAGAGTTGCCATTTATTAGTAGACAAATTTAATACATTATACATGATGTATGATATATTGATAAATATTTTTTATAAGGTTTTATTATTATGGTTGAATACATAACATTATATGATTTTAGGACGGTGAGAAATTTGAATAAATTATGAAATGATAAATAAATTAATACTTGACATACTTAATTAATCGAATGAGACGTGTTCTTCTACAGTCATACCTCAATTTCTGTCTCACATCACTTGTCTCGTATGTCGTATACATTATATACTTGTGATTAATTTCTAATAATGTATAGTATAAAAGTTACAAAATACAATTCACTACAAACCACTAACTAATTTTCATAATAATATTGTGTTAACAAAAAATGCCACCGAAATCCTAACTTCTTCGTCTTGGTGTATTAGGTTGATAACTTGCAAACAGAGTTGACATACGTACGTGCTCAAATTTCAATTTTACAAAATTTACATCAACCAAACCTATCATCACCTGACGTCGACATGTGGTCGCCTACAAATGCGTCTAGTTCAACCATATCAACAGAGAAAATGTCACTTGTGACACCAATATGTCCCCACGATGACACCTCAAGAAGCCAAGAACAGGAAGAAAGTGACCTAGAAATGTTAGCTCGAGAGTTCTTGGCAAACTACGTACCTAGAGCTGACGATTGATAGTCTTTTTGAAGAACGAGTCTAAAAGTCTTTATTAACTTCATATATACTAGTGTTTCATGTAACAACTAATGTTAACCATTGCTAATGTTAACAATTGCATGTATTTTCCTGTACTCAACTACTTATGTTTGTAAACATGATCTAGTTCGGCATAATTAAAAGCATGACGTGCAAGGTTATTTAACACCATTCTATGTAAATCATAGTTTTCAATAAGCATTCAGAATGATATGGTTACGTGGAACATAGATTCATATGTCTAAAAGTTGTAATTCAAGTTTTATTCAAAATGCATGTTTTTGTTCTAAATTTTATATTATACTATAAATTTAACAATATATGATATATTTTAATAAGACATTCTTGATAAGGAAGCTTAAAGAAGCAATAACAAAATTGAATATTTTTTTTAATGAATCCGCACACATTAACACTTCCCATAAATATGTGTTTTTGATGTGTTTCAATTGGTATAGACTATCCCTAACGTGGGAATTCTTGAGACTCCATGTATCACGTGGCAAGAGTTTTTGGGACATGCAACAACAGGGAGGGGATGCGAATTGTGATTTTTTTTTTCTCGTCTGACGTAACAATTATTTTGTAGGTTATATATGAGGTGTATATGAGAAGGATGAGTATATTAGTGTTGTGAGGTAAAATGTGCATATAAGAAACATTAGTGAAAAGCTATGCAAAATAAGATACATGTATTAATTGTAGTCTATTAGCATTACGAAGAGTAATATATCCAGAACTGATCGTTTGACCATAGAGTGTCTTAAGTAATTTATTATCAAATTATAGAATTATTTAAATGTTGACCGGTACGTGTCATCATTTGAAGAGGGGATACTAGTTATGTTGAGTTAAAGAGCTCCATTTTATGAGCCAAACATACACTTATAAAGTGTTTGACAAGATAAATGTAAATACACATGTAAATAAATGACAAATGTCACAAAAATGAACTTTAGAGTTGATAATTGATCTTCACCTTCAACTTGATGTATGGTCAAACTTTAAAGTTTAGGTAGGAGAGGATCAAAATAAAACTAATTTATTAGCGATAAACAACATTAGTTGGCTATCTTCAACTTTAAATTATTTTATAGCTATTTATCATATCATATTTTTTTAACTTGATATAGAAAAAAAGGAGTCATCAATCCCTCATCATGTCAGAGAAGCCTGAAGTTTCGTCGTCTTCTTCGTTACAAGAGTAAAAGATATCAAATTCACTGCAAAGAGATCATGAATGCAAGTAAAATCGAAGAAGATCCATTTCATCAACACCTTGACCCGATCGGTGATCCGCATCTGTTAATTCTCAACCACCATGACCACCAGGAGGAGCAACCGCCTCCGCCGGAGCTCCGTCTGTCTCCAATGCCGGAATTTGACTTTTTCCGAGATGAAGACGAAGATGATTCCATAAGCCACACGTCATCTGACGCCGAAGGCGTTCCTGCTTTCACCACCGATGCTAGTTCGTCCGATAAAACAAAAACGAAAACAAACCCTAGGTTTCAATGCATCAATCCAGAGCCTCATATATCATCTCAGTTCTACACATTTAACACTGAATCTCACTCGTTGATGATCCGGTGTATCCTCGACAGCCGTCTCGCGACTTCCGATGAAATCAAACAGGCGACGCCACCGGCGGTGCTCGCGAGCTGGCGGTCCGTGTGGAAGGATCGTAACAAGGACACAGCGTATCTGACCGCTTGGAAGCGGATTCAGGACAAACTTACGGTTCATATCGACGAAAACGGTAACGAATTTCTATGTTTCAAGAACAATTCGAATAATCAATTCGTTTCGCATATCAATCAGTGGCAAGATATAGTCATGAATTTTCACAGTGCTGGTTCGAATCACCTAGGGTTGAAGGAGACAATAGATAAGATTAAGCAAGTGTGGACTGTAGGTGCTAAGTTGTATGGTATACCTGAATCGTATATTAGGGTTTGTGTAGCCGCGTGTCCGGTTTGTTCAGATCCGGATGCGTGTGGTGGAGCACGCTCCAAAAGGCGTAGGTTTGAATACACAGAGTCGTTTGATGTACCAGCAAAAGAAGTTCCTAATAAGCTGCAACAATTGGCAGCTAAACATAAGGTTGTTTTGTGTATAAGGCAGAAGTATATTAGGTATAAACCATTTATGGCAGAGGTTAAAGATTACGCGTGTCATCGAGCAGGAGAACCTGTTTCTTCAAAGAAATCAAGGAATTTCAAAAGAGAACCTTATGCTTCCAAGAGATGTGGATGTGGATTTAGGATAAGGGCAATTGTGCCAATTTTGAATTATAATGAGAAAGATAAAACTTTTGTTTATCAAGAAGAAGGTGTCGCTGTGTTTAAGCTGTATGCAGTTCATTCAGGGCATGAACCAGGGGCATTGGATGGAAATGCAAGGATAATGCACAGAGTTTTTGGGTATAAAGCAGGGTTATTCATGGAACAAGATATGATTTATGGGATGAGTGATGAAGTTGAAAATGAGGATAACGGGGATATTCATCGTTCTGTCTTGCAGCAAGTTAAGGATTTGAAAAATGAAGTTGGGTTGCTTGAAAAGAAAATGGAAAAAATCCCACCTGAACTACTAAGTTCAGTGTCGCGAGAATTGTTTGATTTATTGAATAAAGTTAAAAGCGTTGGAACATACGGATCAAATTCAGAAGGGTTGCTTACTGAGAAACTGCAGCATGATGATGTATTGGTTGGAGAGAATGATTTAGCTGATTGGAGCCATCATCAACTGATTGAAGATGATGATGATGATTTTGGTCAAACGCTTGCAGATGTTGGTTCATGGGATCAGATCAGAACTGAGAAGGATCTTTTGGGTGATGCTTGTAAAGCTGAAAACTGGCTGAATTGTGGTGGTATTGATGAAAAAATGATATTAAATCATAAAGACTCCAAATTAATAAAACCTGCAACACATGATATGGTCCATATGGAGACAGATAGCCTTGTTGGTTTGCATGTTGATAGCTTTTACCCTGAGAATCATAAATGGTTTGAATCTCCATGTGGTTTGGACCCTAATGATAATGGATTCAAGCATGGAGTCGAATAACTAAGAAGGGGTCATATTTGTGTACACAGAAGGATTGACTGACTAATTTTAGGTATTTACTAACTGTAAGTCTGTAAAGTTTAGTCATTCAGCTTTTTGCACATACCTTTTTATGACTATGTTTGTAATATTTGTTCCACGACTAATTTACCTAAAACTCCGTCTCGTAAAATTAATAAACTTTCTTATCTGCAATGCGTAGCTTTTGCATCGTCTTATTATACATTTTGTTAGTTGATAATATACAAAATTTTGCTATATGAGCATATGATAAAAGAAGAGAACATCAAGACCGTAGGCGTGACACGATCCACGTCATTAACGAAAACCGTAGCTTTATGGAAATAATAAAAACCGTATCTGGTTATCAACCAGCGTTTTCTTTCATGGAAAGCATCTTCACTTTCTGCAACACATAAAATTGGGTGAAGTTTTACTTTTAATAAATTGTGTTGGTTAACCTGTAAACACTTGTTTTATTCTTTTCAAATAAAAAAAAATTAATGTTAAAAGCAGTAGAAAATACTAAAATAATAAGGAAAAAATGAGTGAAATGTTAATACTGTGATGTATTGTGGTGGATCATCTATATTAGTTGAACCCAGTACAATCTCCCTCCTCAGTTTAGAAGTAAGCTTGTGACAAACCCGCAGCTGCAAAGTTTAAGAACAAAGGAAACCGAGATTGAGCACACGTGGCACAGATCAAAGCCGTTAAATGTTTTACCTCAGATCTGGTTGCACCGCCAATAATAAAAACAAAAATTCGCTGCCCCATATGTTTTAAATCTGTAGCGGCATTTTTAAGCACCGATTCACTGCATATATAGTTGGAATTTTGGTAAAAGATAACAAAATATCCATAATTCAATCTCATTTGAACCCAAAAATTTACATCTATAATTAATTAAACTAATATATTAAAGGAAATTTACCTGGTATATCCATCATCAGAAGCAAATTTTCCAGCTGCTTGTGTTCTTCTTGATCTTCTTGATTGTTGAGCGGCGCCCTTTGTTGCATGACTACCTAAACCGCCACTCGGTTCATTGATGCAGTGGAACTCGTCCTTTGGCAACTCATGTTTGTCAATCTTTTCAAGCAATTCCTGAGTCATTACATTAAAACTTAATTTATTACTATTGATGATTGATTGATTATACACATATGTTTGTTAAAAAAAGAAATAAGTTCAGTACCTCTAGTACGGGAAAAAACCGGAAGAGAGCCCATGTTTCTTCTTCTCCTTGTCTATCCTTTCTTAATGCGTTTTTCTAAAGTTAACCAAAATAAACACACCAATTTTCACATCTTCATGTCATCATGTAAGATATAAATAGATTAAATAATTCTCTTATATATACATTCATTACCTCTTGTTTAAATTTGAGGGAGAAACCCTTTTTTTCTTGTTTTGCATTTTTGGTTGGTCCTTCAAGCAATCTCATGTTTTCTATTATACTCATATCCTCAGGGGGCAAGTTTGCCAACTATAAAAACCATACGCGCACAAAAAAAATAATAATAAAATAAGACAAAAAGCTATCAATTGTGAAACAGTAACTTTTTTACTGATGGTGAAAATTAATCAAGTTGCTACCTCCATAAGTTTTGTTCCTTTTTCGCCCTTAAAATTTTCAGGATCAGCTAATGCATAAATCATAAGTAATCTCAACTTATTTTCATCATTTCCATCCTGTTAAGAGGTATAACTAAAAACTGTTAACCACAAATAATAATAATAATATGAGGCGTTAACAGAAATTTGTTTAGCCAATAACTTACCTCATTTTCCTCTAAATAGTTAATGAGTTCTTTGTTTCCAGCATCACCAAAGACAAGATCCTGCTCAATTTGACCAAGATCTCTAAGTCCGTCCTCGCTTATTTTTGCATTAATTTTTCCAGCAAGCTGATTTGTAAATCAAATAAATCAATCAGTAGACAAACATTTAAACATAAAAATTGGATCGAGGGAGAATAAATAGTTTAATAATTATGAAAACAAACCTCAACATGTAGTGAAAGTTTTTCCATTTGTTGGTTATATTCAGGCAAAGCTTGAACCATTTTCTGTATATCTCTTGTAGATAATTCACTAGCATCTCTGCACCCATGTCAAAGCTATAACATATATATATATATATATATCTATATATATATGCACGTAATGAGAAAAAAAGAACGCGTTCATTGATTGACAGTACACACTTTTGTTGCAGTTGTGCAGCTTTGTTTTTTTTCATCAAATTGTCCATCTTATCACTCAATTTTTCACTAGCCTGATATGACAACAGATGAAAATGCATTTGAATTTATAAAAAAAAAGTTGAAAACAATATTAAAAAAGAAGAAGTTAGAGGCGTACATCAGCGATATGCAAATGGCGCATTTCAAGCCAGACTGAATCATGATCTTTCAAAAGAAACTCTTTCTTCTCTGGATCACCACCAGATTTACTAGGAACCTGAATGATAAATAATTATTATTTTACTCAATTCTAAAAATAAAATTTCAAACAAAGGTTACCTCCATAACATAATTGTTTCCCTCCAACTCTAATAAATCATGGCACATTGCATCATAAGTCCATTCATGGATGACTGGTGCAACCTGAACTTAATCTAATGCACTGTTATAAAGACAGTAAAATTTTACAAAACATTAAAAAGTAAAAAAAAATATAAAATAGTGAAATTACCAAATCAACAGATCTATCCAGAATGAGCAACTCGCATGATTCAGTTGGTGGAAACTTAGGAATAGTAGTTTTATAATTATTAATGTGTTCATGAACAGCTTCAGATAGTTTTTTTGGTATTTCATCACGAAATGTTGCACCTGGAGATCCAGATGCGCCCTTTACACGGTACCGTATAACGGGATGCTCCTGAAAGTATTTTGATTATATAAATTTTAATTTTTTTAATTGTTTTTACAAATTTCTTTGGTGAAACACACACAAAGTTCATATAATAATATAATTTAACTCTTGTTTTTACCTTAAGTGAAGCAAAAACAGTGGCAATGCGAGTTGCCATTGTATCTATGCAATTATTAAATTCGCGGGAATTCTCAGCGTTGTCACAATATAACTCTTCTAATGCTTTTTCATGATCAGTTAGAAATACCTAAAGTGAAATACTAATGGTCAAAAATAAAAAGGAAAATTTGAATTATTTCATGTCAAAAGCTTATTAAACTTTGTGCTCTTTATCTTAAGAGAGTATATATACATATACAAGGAGTTAATAATAGTAATTGAAGGAATTAATTAATATATACCTGATTCTCTATAGGAAAGTACTCCAAGTTCATCTGCAATAAAAAAGAGTGAAAACAAATATCTGGATCATACGTCTCACTTAGTGTTTACAGGAGCATAATATCAGAAATTAAAAAAAAACAATGATAATATTAACCTCTCTTAATGCACCGATGCGTGGTACGACACTTATATCACTCTTAATTCTACTAATAAAATCCTTTGGGATTGGAGAACTAAAATAAACATATGCTCTGTACAGAAGGAAGAAACCAAAACAATATTAAACATAATAATATAAATAGAATAAATAAGGCCTCATTGTAAGTAACATACTTCTTATACAAAGGTTCTCTTCCTGACATGTCAGATATAAACATGATAAGGCTGCAAATGGGAGAAAGAAAATATTAAATTTTAGTCTCCTTACAAGCTAAAAAATAAATAAAAGCTTGTTATATGACAAATGAAATTATACTTTTCATAAATTGGCTGAATGTAATATATGGCATCCATATTAGGCATAGACTCTCTTCCTTTAAAAAGTTGTTCCACCACTGCATAACAAGGTCATTTGAGATCAAAACCGACTTACGTTTTAGAAATTTATTCATGAAAAAGTAGTATTGAGTATTGACCCAACAAAAACTATATCTAACTGTTTACGTTCGTTTAAAATCTGATTAATAACATCATTCAATTTTAGACAATGTATATCATAGATGTTTAGATGTGAGTAACAGGATTTTAATTATCTTGCTTTCACATTTAATTTTAAATTTGCCATTTTTTAAATGCTTAGAAACATGAAAATGCACATTTGCAGCAAAATTTATCCATATGTGACACGAGTGAACCGTTCATGGTTAATCAATTATGTTAAAACAATAATCACACATTAGTATTGAGCTTTACATTCTTACATGAAACTCCTTGATCTGTTATATCTGACATTTGGCATGAAGCAGACATAACTTTCACAGTCACTTTATCCATAATAAGTACCTGCAGAAGATTTACAGAACCGAAAAAAACTTCATACTTTCTCAAATAATAATAGCATAATGTAAAATAGGAAAAACTGAATAAATTAACAGCAGGCAAAGGTCTTTCAAGATTTGCAGTGTTGGTCAGTATAAATGAATCTTAAGTAGTGACCATAACTTTCAATGAATCTATCTCATGCAAAATTAAGAAATATGTACCTTCCAACTTGATTTTGTGGACGATTTGAGCATTTCATATAGTAACCCTGCAAAAGGAACAACAGTTTTCGCAATGTAAATGAGAAATAAATCAATGACATTGATCAATAGTCCAACAGTTATTACAAAGTACCTGATATAGCAATTAGATATACAAGCAAACAAACCAAACGAATGAGATAAGAAAGGTAAGTTAGTATATAAATGAATTGTTAATTAAATGGATCTTATTGTCATAGAAGTGATTGAATTACAAACGACATCAGGTTTATTATAAACTTCATTAGTATTTCATTACTATGTTGGAAAAAATCAGAGCAACTTGAGACATTTAGGTAAACCATATAAGTTCAGACATGAAATTGGTGTAAAATTTTTTATCGTTAAGAGTTAATCAAAGCAATTCAAATCGATAGGATATGGCAGCAGAACTCTACAACATCATACATTATGTATTCATACAAACGTTAAACAATGATATAGAAACTTACGATCACGAGTGATTTCACGGAACATCTGATAATCTCCGCCATGAGAGGACGTTTCAGAATCGGACAACGACATCGATTTACAGCTCCAGCAGATCTGTGACGACCAGAAACCACAAGATCGAAATTACGAAACTAGAAAATGAAATTGCAGATCGAACAATGGAATTCTAGTGAGAGAATGAGAGGATAAGCGGGAAAAGAGGGGAACGTTAGTTCGGTTGTGTTTGAAGGGCGTTGATTTTAAGCGCCACTTCTTTCCAACGACAGTTTCGCTCTTTGTTATTTACATCCCAATTATGAATTTGATGTATTATATTTAGAAAAACCTAAATGGTGCACGTCACCATTACGCATGGTGACGCGTCCCCACCGATTGATCTCACGGCTAATATAGAGAATGTAAATCGTGCGACATCGGAAAATTGGGTGTGTTAGGTTGATGTAGCAATATATATGATATTAAGCTTGAATTTACAAGTTAAAATACGTCTCATCAAATTTTGTGACAGGCTAATAGATATATCAACAAGGTGTAATCTTAATTTCTCTAAAGTCTCACGTCTTTTCCTCACCATCATGCATCACTCCAACTTTGTGTTGTCACAATCTTACATGGTTTTCTCTCTTCATTTCTAGCACAATTGGCTGACCCTAGCGCTGATGGCCTACAAACTAAAAGAAAGGGGGATTGGAGAGGGGCTACGGATTCTAGGGGAATCCTAAGACTACGTATAAAGGTTTGATTTTCCACATGCATTAGATCATATATGGGTTGCTTTTTGTAGCGCTCTTTTCATCCAACTAGTTTTATTGTTATAGAAGAATCTGATCGCCCAAAAACTCCCTGGTTGGAGTAACCGGCGACATCCAACTAGTGAAAAATACTATCTCAATAGGGTCCGAGTGTTGTTCCTACCTTAAAGTGAACCTTATGAAACCTATGATACGGACTTGGATGAGGCCCATCGACCTTCTCCATAATCATAAAACTCGAAAACCACAAGATCATAAAATTGTTTGTATTTTGTAAAATACTAATTTACTCAAGTATTGAAGAAAATATATGGCTCTCAAATGCTACTAAAATCATTCATATCTTTTATAAACGATAAAAACATGACATTAAACTAATAACTATTTTAGGTTGTCTTGTCTAACTACTTTAATAAACGGGTCATGACAATAATCCCGATGGATAAAATGGGTTTCGGACATTCACAATTGATGGCGTGGTGACTTTGAGAGGCGCAAAAATATTACGCCTTACACATAACACATCCCCGTTCAAATTCATAATATCGGGGGTTAGTGTCTTATTGACTATCAATAAGTCTTTACAATCAAATTTAGTGCTAGTTGTCTTGTGAATACTTTACAAATTGTATTTTTTTTTAAACACCACGTTACATTTATTTAATATAAATGTGTTCATATATTTTTTTAAAAGTATAAAATTTTTCTAAAATACTAAAACATTATACAAGTGTTTATTTTGGGATATATAATTTTGTTATTTTATGTGTTTGTATATTACAAGCATCTTTAAATTTGTTTTCTTAACTCGTATCATAGCTTAGGGTCAGGTTCAAATAAGGAGGATCCTTATAGTAAGTAGGCGTAGGGAGGGTATCAAACGAACTCTGATTGACCTCATTTTAGCGGCGTTAGAACCGTCTCGTCGAACCCTTTCATCTTAGCTTTTAGGATTTGGCTTTTGGAGTTTTAG
>WOUH02000036.1:1618489-1642039 GCA_009936405.2 Stevia rebaudiana
TGAAGATGCAGGTTAGGGAGGAGCTTGGTGGTGAAGAAGAGAAACCGAGGGTTAAGAAGACGACGCCCTCGTTAATAATATGTAAAGTAGCATTGTCGGTGGCGGACACTGTAGCCACCGACATTGCATATTGTATATATATATAATATTATACTAAATAATACATATAGTAATACCGCTCTCCAC
The DNA here is from genome assembly GCA_009936405.2 of Stevia rebaudiana. Lineage (NCBI taxonomy): Eukaryota > Viridiplantae > Streptophyta > Magnoliopsida > Asterales > Asteraceae > Stevia > Stevia rebaudiana. Next base: position 1,618,676 of record WOUH02000036.1, read on the forward strand.
ACTAATCAGTAATCAAGCGTCACACCCAACACTGCGACAAAATTGCTGCAGTCGGACAACACTATCCAACTTGTGACCACCATGACTCTCACACTCGACATCACCATTGCTTACGCATTTTACCCGCCGATCGAGCACTACTCACCACCATAGATTAAGAATTAGAAATCATCTCAGGGATGGTGGTAATGGTGCGACAATGGATACAGGTGGTCGTGGGTTTAGGTTGTGTCGGAGGTGAGTGAGCGGGGGCTAATTCGGTCGGAGATGTGACTGTCAATGGTTGTGCTGATACGGTCCTGGGTTTAGGTTCTGTCGAGTGCCGACGATGGTGGGTGTTTGATTATAGGGAAAACCAGATGAAGAAGAATGGTGGGGGTGAGTATGAGGTTGGGTCTTAATAACTTTGAATCTTTTACGCAAATAGTTTGTAAAGTTTAAAGAAAAAGAAAATACCCTCGTATGCATTGTACATGTCTGGTTTAAACTTAACGGGCTCGACAGAAAGGATGAAACTTGCGATTATTTTGTACATTAAAACAGATTTGGAGGGAAGAAATGCTAAAAATTGTTATAAATGTCATCTTTTTCTTTGACCGAAGAAACCAAAGAAATTTAGGAAGTTACGTGTAAAAAAGACAAATCGCGTGAGAAGTTGAGAACAATCTAGGGCCAAAGCAACGCGACAAACATTTCAAAACCCTTAACTATATTTATTATTTAAACCCCTGTTTTGATAATTCGATTCTCCCTCGTTATCTTTTCCATCGCTCCAGATCCTTCTCTAACGGAAATTGATCGATAGGTGCGCGATTTGTGTTTTGCAAATGTTTCTTCTTCGTTTAATTAGATTCAACGTGATCATTTCATCAAAAATAATTATAAAAAATCAATGAATTTGTATCATTCTATGTTAGTATCTAAGTGAGGGGTTTTAGTTTTGATTCCATGATTTTGTGCAAATGAAATCAATGAGTTTTTGCTACCTTTTGTGGTGTTTATGTGGATCGATTCATGTGTGGTTTCAAGTTATTAATTCTGCAGTTTTCTGTCCAAGGTTTTTGTTAAAATGGACGATTAGGACTCAAATCATAGGCCGCATGTAACCTGATCAAGTTAAGTGTTATGCTCTTGCGATTATTGTTTATCGTAGGTACAATTGATTTAATCTGTTATGATTGGATTAGTGCTGTTTTTTGTATATATTTTGGATTTCCCGTATGAGTGATCTATTCTATGCATACAATATTACTGCGAAACTTTTTGTAATTTACAGCATACATGATTCTAGTTGTAGCACTTGCTAATATGATAACCTAATTTTGCCAGTTTTTTATACCGTTTGCGAATTAGTATACTAAATCTCCATATTCTTTATAACTCATTAACTTTAGGGTGTGAAAATACTTGATATTATTCTGAAATCATTAAAATTCTTCATCAACTAAGCGGTCATATCACATTCAAAGTTTATATACAGGTTTTTGATCGATCCTTTTACCCCAAATAAGAACCATTAGCAGCATGTGATTTACTAATATAACTTCATTCTAATTTAAGAAATTTGTATTTATAGGATCTGTTATACAACAATGCAGAGAGAAAAACAAAATAGAGATGTACCAATCACATCCCGAGAAACATCCAATGGTCCTCGTGGTTTTGCATCTCATAGAAACATATTTTCTAGCATCTTTGGAGGAAGAAGTGATCCGTTTGATGACCCGTTTTTCACTCGACCATTTGGGAGTATATTTGATTCTAGCATATTTGATACACATGGTTCTTTTGATAATAAACCACATCCAAACACAAGCAGTTCTAAAGAGCTAGTTATTGAAGAGTTGGATTCTGATAATGAAGATGAATGTAAAAACATTGATTCTGGTAAAGCGCCCGTTGTAGAACATCCTGATGATAAAGGTACCATCAATACAAATTTTAGGTGGTTTGTTTTCTCTAATTTCAATTTTTTATATTACTTATCATATACGCGTTGTGATTATTTATCAGAGGAAGTAAAGAAGGATGTGCAATTTAATAGGAATCATAACCGGATTGAAAAGACAAAACCTGATACACACAGTGTTAGTTATAAGAAAGTTACATATGGGGGTATAAATGGAACATATTACACTGCCACAACAACCAGGAAATCGGGAAGTGACGGTGTAAGTAACTTTTATTTTTTTTAATGTATTTTTTGTTCATTTGAATATTTTTTAATGTTCTAGATCATTGATGTTAATGTATTATGTTTTACAATCAGGTTGTTATTGAAGATAGCAAAGAAGCTGATAAAACAACAGGTCAAGCAACACATAGAATTTCTAAAGGAATACATGAAAAGGTGCATTTTTTAATAATTTTTTGCCTTAATAAACATCTGATTATACAAAAAAAAGTATAAAAAAAATATTAAATTTTATTACTATGTTTCTTAGGGTCATTCTGTAACAAGGAAACTTGGTACCGATGGGAAAGTGGACACAGTGCAAACACTACACAACCTCAATGAAGGTTATCTCTAAACTCTTAATCCAAATTTAAATTTTTGTTAATTAGAGGTGAAAGATTTGATAATTTTCTTATTATTGGGTTTATCTTGTTTATGTTTTATTATAATTGAGTCAAATTAAAAAAATTTAGTCAAAAGGGAACTCGTTAGACAAATTGAATGTTGCTATCATTGGATGATTAATAGCATACAAACCTCCGAAATCATTTACTCTAATTTTGATTATTATTGTAATGATTTCGTTTGATATTATAATTAACGCAGATGAGTTAGCTGGTTTTGAACAAGAATGGAAAGGTAATGCTGATATGCACATTCCTGGATGGAATGAAGAATTCAATTCGTTTGAGAGAGCAAGTAAGCATTGTTAATCCATCATTGTATTATTGTAAATTCACTTAAGTGATAATCGAAGACATGATAATTGTTTAATCATCAACATTGATATTTTTGAGAGTTTAAATCAGTTAAAAGAAAAAAAGAACATGAATCTTTCATGGGTGATGACTAACGAGTGTTTTATCTTCACGATTACCTCTTTCTTGTGACTAGAATTACGTTTTGAGCTCGTTTTGCGTTGGAATTTGAATCTGGTTAATAATAATATATAATAAAAACCAACTCAAAATGTTAAAAAATGATAATCATATTCGGTTGAGTTACCAACAAAGAGGCTTTTTTTTTGTTAATTGTTTTACAGGATCGAGTAGCACGCGACCATTTAGTTTGGCGATTAAGGGTAATGAAAACACGAACGATGACAACGGATCAAGTGGCAGTTATTCGGGTGGACGACCTAAAAAGGTGGTTACAATTAATATAGATTGAATACGTTGTGAAGAATCAAAGTTATGTTGTTGGTCACTGATGTTTGTATACTTGCATATGATCAATACTTTTGTTGATGATCAGAATTACTTAATCTAGTGATAATGTTGGTGTTATATATAATATCGCTAAAATATATTTTATGTGTTATATAGTGGTGTTAATTTTTTTGTGTGCTACATTGAACAGCTAAAAGAGAGTTTAAACCAGTTTTGATTGATTTTTCAAAACAATAGATAAATGGTTCTATTACTAAAATATAACATCTATGCCATGATGTACACTATTTTGTTGAATGGTGTAGGTTTTGTAGTAGCTAGTGAATTGTGTTAATAACGTAATACTTTTAAAGTCTTTCAGTGATTATTTTATAATTTCAAGTAGATAAACCATAATGAATTATGTGTGTGTCTTTTAAAATGTTTTCGAGTCTTGATCAAAAGACTTGTGTATTATAGATTTTGAACTATCGTTGTATTTAGCTGAACAACCCATTGCTTCGTAAAAGTATGTAGCACTTCCTTTAATATAAACAACGATTTTTACACCTTAATTGAAGTTATGGTTGAAATTATACCGACTTTTGTATTACACAACGTCTAGAAAAAATACAAATTTCAACACTAAAGTCATACCCAATTTCAACCCATACATTTACATTAAATTATATTGTTTTTTAGCTTACATTCCACTAAAGATAAGTGTGTGTGAGGGGGGGTTACAGAGGCTGTTACGAGTAAAACCTTGTTAGCTAAAAATTTATAACAGATTATTATTATTATTATTGAAATTTCATACACACTCTTTGTTGCATGCCTTAAGGGTGTCATAGCACACACATGGTTTACCGCTCATGCTACAACAATGTTTGCCTGTTTGTCCACAAGTGACGCCATCATAACACATTGATTCTGTAACCACCTCAACATTGCTAGTGGAACCTACAAATTTAAATCAAACTCTAGTATCTATAATGCAAGTGCATATAGATGCATAATGTGTTCACATTTTCACAGTATAAAAACACATATATGTTAGTTTTTTTAATAAAGAAAACACAAATCTATTGCTAAAATACCTTTAGCCGTGCCCGTAGCGATCAAAGTGATAATAACAATAATATTAAGCATATGTATGTTCTTCATGATGTTTTGGAACTATGAACTATTATTCTCAACAATGATAGTAATTTAATATACAATAAATTTCGAAACCCAAAGGTGAAATTCTAAGCTCCACGAGTTATGCGTGAAGTAATACACATGCAAGGTGCGTGAAGTAATACACATGCAAGGTGCGTGAAGTAATACACATGTTATCAATATGGATGAGATGGGTACCGAGATTCTTGGAAAAGTAGGTACTAGTACTGAATCTCTGAGTGCAGTATTTGATGGTATTAGTATCGCCTATCGGTACGTTACAGGTACTCATTACAAAATACTTAATTTTACATGGTACCGTACCCATACCGATACTAAAAATAATGATACCACATTTAAATTGGGTAATTGTAATGTTAATGAATATATCAGAATGGTACGGGTACTCGGTACCAAATGCCCATCCCTAGCTTTGCGACGATGTTTCGATGTTGGTTACGATTTACGAAGTTTGCAAATGTGTCATTTAACATTCGTCATATCATCGTAGGGATCCGGCGCAACATGCGGTTTGGTGTATAAATTGCTCGTTAGCAAAATAACATACCTAATATATTATATCCAATAGATTAATTGATAGCTTGTGGTCAGGGTTGGCTCGATAAATTTAGTAAGTAAAGTTAGGGCTTGTGGCTAACAAAATATGATGGCCTCCATTTTTGAAAAAAAATTAATGTAAGAATTATGTTGGGTTTAGCTGAATGTAAGACTAATTTTACTAGTTTTAGATTGATTTTATATCGTGATTTGTTTACTCCTTGTTGATTGATTTTTTCAGTTTTAAGTTGCATTTGATATAGTGGTTGATAATTCTTTTTATCGTAAATTTACTGATATATTTCTTTAGGAATAAGTTACATCAAGAAATGCATTAAAAGTTAATCTAGAGATTATTACGATACAATAACTCTTATTCGAGACAATATTATGAGAAAATTTTGGATATTATTGTGTTTTAATTTATAGATTAATAAGAACGGCTTAAATATACCCGTTATTTTAGGTTTTTAAATTAATGGAAAGAGTAGATATATATCACTTGTTTTTATTACATAATTGAAGAGTACCTAAATCCTAAATGCCCTCAACTTTTGTTTGCTTTGGGCCTAAAAAATGATAGTCGCCCCTGCTTGTGGTTGTGATAGCCGATGATGAGCTTGAAAAACTTATATGAATTTTAGAAATAACAAGGTTTTTATTTATAAAATAAAATGTAAATAAGATATCATATTCGCTACTAGATTGTTTGGTTATCTAGCAGATGGCTTCCCATCACTTATCCATCCTTACTCTTTTGTCGTCACATTTTGCGTTAAGATAATCGCATTTGATTTTTGAGGTTATTTTTGCATATGCTAAATTACTAAACGTTATTTTAAGTTGATAACCTTTTTTTGTGACCCACTTGACACAGATGGTTTGAACCTCAATAAATATTAGATAACCTTACCCGTTTTCAGTGGCTCATATACATCATCCAGTACGTTCAAATTCGACAAGAAAAACAATATCCTTTAAAAATAAATTCTTCAAAATTCAATAATTAGGCAGGAAAGCAACCTTTTGTTTCCCATAAAATATCATAACTTTAATTTTATTTATAGTCTATAAAGGGGGTCTTAGTTGGGTGCAATTTATTTAATCTATCATCCGAGATAATAAAACTTTGAAATTGTACATTACTCAAACAACACCTCAATAGCAACCAAACATATAAATCACAAAACTTTGAAATTTATGTCTTGTATTGGTACAAATAAACAAGAGCATCAATCAATCAACTTCTAATCCTCTCTTCTGATCTTCGTTCAATTTGCACGTAAGGTGTTCGATGAAAAGCATCAAAGACTAAAAACCGACTTTTTTATTGTTCATCCGAGCATTATAAATCAAGATACCAAAAGCCCAGATATTGATGTCGGGTTTAAACCGGTTTAAGAAACTTGTTTAGCAGCTGCAACAACAGCTTCAACCGTTATCCCGTATTCCTTGTAGATCTTTCCCGCTGGTGCACTTGATCCCCATTTGTCAATCCCGATCGCTTTTCCTTTGCTTCCAACGATTTTCTGCCAACCAAAAGTCGAGCCCGCTTCGATGCTAACACGCGCTGTTACACCCGATGGAAGAACACTTTCCTTATATTCATCAGATTGCTCATCGAAAAGCTCCCACGATACAAACGACACGACACGAACCGATTTCCCTTCTTTTCGAAGCTCATCACCGGCTTTAACCGCGATTTCAAGCTCAGAACCGGTCCCGACCAAGATAACATCGGGTTTGTTACCCGTTGAGTTGTCGGTTATCGTGTACCCACCTTTCGCGGTTCCTTCGATTGAAGTTCCGGGCAGGTTGGGCAGTTTTTGTCTAGAAAGCGCAAGAATCGAGGGTCGTTTTCTGCTTTCAACCGCCACTTTGTAAGCTCCCGCGGTTTCATTTCCGTCAGCCGGACGGAACATTAGGATATTGGGCATGGCCCGGAAACTCGCCAAATGTTCAATGGGCTGATGGGTCGGCCCGTCTTCTCCAAGCCCAATAGAATCATGGGTCATTACATAAATAACTCCCGCTTCTGATAAAGCTGAGATTCTAATCGCACCTCTCATGTAATCGGTAAAAACGAAGAACGTAGCACAGTATGGAATAAACCCGGGGCTGTGAAGCGCGATCCCATTACAAATCGCGCCCATACCGTGTTCACGAACACCAAACCTCACGTTGCGTTCTTCGGGTGTGTTTTTTTGGAAATCACCGAACATTTTCATCAACGTCATGTTTGATGATGCCAGATCAGCACTTCCGCCAATGAGACCTGGTAGAACCGGTGCTAATGCGTTAAGCATTGTTTGTGAAAGGTTTCTTGTAGCATCACCGGGTGTTTCCGGTGTGTATGTCTACATAAATAAAATAATTATTAATAAAATTGGATAATAATTGTATAATAATTAAAATAAAAATACTTACAGGAAGAGCTTTTTCCCATCCAGCTGGCAATACACCAGTAGTAATAGATTTCAGTTCAGCAGCTTCTTCGGGATACTTACTCTCATATGCTGCAAATTTAGCATTCCATTCAGCTTCAAGAGCTGCACCATCAGGCGTATGGCGGGCCCAGTGTCTACAAATTAAAAAGCCAAAAACAAAATTAAAAATCAATAAACTCTAATTGTGAACCAAGAAAACAAGTTAGATGCTTTGAGATTGTAGGTTTCAATTTGACTAAAATACTAGCAAATCTGATTCATTTTATCAAATTTCTTATTTCAAAAACCTCCCAAATCATTGATGTAAAAATGGGAATTAATAAGTAATCGGAATTTTATCAAATTCCTGTAATTATCATTTAATTTTAAAATAAAAATACTAGCATTGTTGCAATTTCACCTAATCATCCATAAAATCTGTAGGCGGTCAAAATGGTCAGGTTTTTGTCAGAATTGGTCAAGATCAAGCAAAATTTGGTAAAAACAAAATTTAATACATAAATTACAATCCTAGTCGGGACCCACACGTCTGACTAGCAATTTTTACATCACTAATCAAATATCAGCAAACGATAGTTAAAAGTTCGAATCTTTGAATACCTTTACTTGCTGTTAAAAAATAATAATAAGGTAATAATACTTTTGCTTACTTTTTAACTTCCTCGGGTACATGGAATGGCTCGTATGGCCATCCAAGGTTCTGTCTGGTTGCATCAACTTCTTTTGCACCCAAAGCGGCTCCATGAACACTGTAAGAGTTCGCCTTGTTTGGTGATCCAAATCCAATTGTTGTTGTCACCTGCAAAAATATCATAAACTGATTAAAATCTCAAAAAAAAAAAAAAAAAAAAAACCAAAATGACACTGAATTTGTGTTGGGTTTTGCACAATCATACAGTTACTGACCTTGATCAAAGTGGGTTTGTCTGTTACAGATTTAGCTTCTTTAATGGCAGCTCGAATCTCATCATAACCGGTGTTACCATTCTTGACCCAAATGATGTGCCAACCGAGAGCCTCAAACCGTTTGTCAACATTCTCAGTAAAGGCGATCTCTGTGTCACCATCAATGGAGATATGGTTGTCATCATAGAAAGCGATTAACTTTCCGAGTCCCCAATGACCTGCAAGTGAACATGCTTCATTTGCGATTCCTTCCATTTGACAACCGTCTCCAAGAATACAGTATCTGAAACAAAACCCGCATGCGTTTAGTTAAAATATATCATCAGATTTGTAAAACACCTAAAACGAAAATGTGAAATGTTACGTGTAGTGGTCAACGATTTCAGCATCCGGTTTGTTGTAACGAGCTGCCAAATGCTTTTCAGCAAGTGCAAGACCAACCGCGTTCGCGATACCTTGACCAAGAGGACCTGAAAACAATAATTAACTGATTAGAAACAAATGATATTTTTAAAATTTTGTCAAGATTTAAGTGTTTATATATATATGAGTACTAACCAGTTGTGACTTCAACACCAGGAGTTTCAAAGTTCTCAGGATGACCAGGAGTTTTGCTTCCCCATTGACGGAATTGCTTCAAGTCTTCTTCCTGATAAAGATATGATAATATATTAATTCAACAAAATCGCAAACTATATCAGTTAATCAGTCAAACTGTATTAGTTAATAAGTCATCACAAGCAGAAGGAACACAACGTTGACTTTAAGAACTGATGCATACAAACATCAATCAATCGTACTATAATAAGGTTGCAAAGATCCGGTAAAATTAAGAACTTCATCATGCATATATCATGATTACTCCTTTCGTCTTAGTTACAAAATCATATACACATGTGATCAACCACAAAAGACAATAATAATATGCAATGAAAGAGAAAATTGGCCCTCTTTTTTTGCAAAATCACAGATCTGAGATAGATTCAATCTAAATCTACTGAGGCATTTCATCGAACACATGATAGGTATAAATCATAAAGCAGATCAGCAACGAATATATAAATCTACCAAAACAAATGCAAATTCATATTCACTTGAACTTAATTAGATGTTCAGGTTGAAAACAAGTGCTTACTTTGACAGCATCGTAGCCAGCAAGATGAAGCAGAGCATACTGAAGCATACATCCATGTCCGGCGGAGAGAACAAAGCGATCTCTGTTAAACCAATACGGGTTCTTAGGGTTATACCTCATAACCTCGTCGTACAATATATGACCCATGGGCGCACAACCCATAGGCAAACCCGGATGACCCGAATTCGCCTTCTCCACGGCATCAATCGCCAAGAATCTGATGGTGTTAATCGACTTCTCCACCAAAGCAGTATCCGTCTTCTCGAGCGTCTCCACAGCAGCGTTGGTAATCACACGGCGGCGCGTGGCAGATACCTGTCGGCGCGTGTTGACGCGTGAGGATGATTTAATGGTCGATTTGAGCCCGGAGAAAGTCGGGATTGAGAGGGACGACTGTTGGGCGGCGGCGGGGGTGGTGCAGCCATGGCGGGGGACGGCGGAGCGGGAAAGAGCGGCGTGAGAGAGAGTTAGGGAGGTGGAGGCAGCCATGGCTGATTGTAGAGAGAGAGAGAGAGAAGAGAGAGAGTTGGTGAAATAGAGAGTGAAGGAGACGAGTGATCGGTTTTATTATACGATTGGATTGGGGATCTATAAGTTTGTGAATCGGATCAAAATTGAGAGAGAGAGAAGATTGGAGAGGGGTGGTTGAGGTGAATATGGGAGAGGATGACCGTTGGATGGATTTGGAGGAATGATCTCGGCCGTTGAGTGAGAGATAGGAAATGAATGCCTTGCCTTCAATTGCAAGGTGTGGGCTAACTTGGATTTTTGGATTGTTTTTAGAATGGTTTAGGGGTATATTCCAATTTTGTTACTTTTTTCTAAAAATAAATGGATTATAAACATTTATCCTAATTGGATCTTGTGAAAATGATTTTAGTGAATTGCATTTTAGTTACTTTGCTTGGGGTTAATTATGAGGGATTCAATGGACTTTTTTAGAACTTCATATCTCTTAATAGTTCAAACATGATTTACTCAATTAACGGTATCACTATGATCATATAATTTCAGGTTCAATTGTCATCTACTATTTATATATTAGTTCTATAGATAAATTTTATTTATGCTTTTTATTTTGTGTTTACATCGCCACCACTATTCATCATCCACTTCTCTCTATACGTGATGTCCAAATAATTAATAACTTATTTGATGTTCCATTATCGAGGCAAAACATTAATAATTTGTGTTATAAAGGGGAAACAAGTTTCATGATACTATCACGTTGGACTCGTATTATGCCACTGGTTTATGGGATTCATATTCATACAAACATACAATTTGATCGTAAAAAAAAGTACAAATAACATGGTTATCTTAATAGATAATAATCGAAAGCCACTTGTTTAAGAGCCTTTTGAGTCGCAAGAGAGACTTTTGAGTCTCAATTAAAGGATGTTGATTTCTAACATAACACAAAGGATTGAATTAAAAAGAAATGGATGTGATGGTTTTGAACTTTGTGTGTCTATGGGTATTTGGGTTGGGTGGTTAAATGAAAGAATAACACACAAAAGGTTTGGGATGCTTTTGACTAAATTGTGTATGTCTTCGTTCACCCCTGCCCCCTTCTCGACTTACCAAGTTTCATAAGTCATAGTCGGCAATCTAGTCCTCAAATCTACAAATTTTGGCCGATTTCTTTATTATTAATTTGATTATATAAAAACTTAGTAGTTCCTAGTCATTCTAGGCGTCACTAATTCAATATCCCCAAGTCTAGCAAAAGTATTGCTTTTCACACGTTAAAACTCATATTTCAGATTAATTGGGTTTGTTAATTACATACACGGATGACTTTAAAAACCAATTTCTATAACTTTATTACAAATCTAAACATCATCAAACAATGGAATTTTAAACTCTAGGATGCGAATAAAAACTAATCATATTACTATTTTCATTAAAAAAAATATTATGATTGTGCCTAAAAATTGGTGTATAGTTTACAGTTATTATATTTCTAAAAACAACTATTATTGATACAAGGATGCAACACTTTTTCACCTACCCCCTCTCCTTATCACCTACCACCACCAGCCTCAATAAAATAGTCATAAACAATGTGATTGATTAAAAAAAATATATAAAAAGATCACACATCGTTACAATGGAGACGGGGTGCATGTGTTAAGCAACTATTATATTTTCTAGTGAATAAACTAAACAAGTTTAACTCGTTTTGTATTTGATTCATACACGTTTATTATAACAATCTTAAAGAAAACTTAAGGTGTTTTATATATTGAGACGTGTGCTTTTCAAGCGATTATTGTAACCTCTAGTACTCATAACCAGGAAGACTTGCATTGCTAGCATCAGTGCCATATGACACCTATAGGGTTTTCAACTACTCTTTGATGACCGTAACAACATTCGTGTACTATGTCTTTAGGGTGTTTTTGTAAAGAAAATCTAAAAAAATATGTTATTATTACTGATATTGTTGGTTTTGTTTGACCAAGATGGCCTTTTATATTATTTTGATGGCATGCTTTTGTTGAGTTTTTGGTGAAAAGAGTTGATAATTAATTACCTTATTCAACAGCTTTGAATGAACTTTGGGGAATAAAAAACTTCAAGAAAAATAATTAAAAGTTAACATTAACAACTTTGATAAACTATTCATATATATTTTGCGTTTAAAAAAAGAATATATATCACATGCGAACTTTTCCCTAGTTAAAAAGGCACAACTATTTGAAAATAAACAACGTGAGAGATGTTAATAAACAAGTAAACTTATTTTGCTAAATCAATAAAATTAATGACAATATTGCTAGTTATTGAATTTAGACTTTGGCTATTAACCAATTTTTGGAATACAAATAACCAATTAATCAAGTGCGCTAGTTTACTAGTTATTACCAAGTCTCTCCTTGTGTTGTGTATGAATATTTTTTTTGGCATAAATTACAGAAAATCAACCTTAAATCATTAGTAAACTTATATATATACGATGTTTTGTTAATATAAATTTCAAGAACCGTCCGGGAAAAACAATGCACGAGTCGTTCATACTAAGATGATAAATTGATAATTTCAATAACTTACAACGACAAAATTACAGTTAAAATAATATTATCATTTTCTATTGTTTGGTTGGGATGATCGTTTATAAATTTTTACAACTCATTGACTTAAAAATATTATATTTTTATTCATTTTCTACACCTATAACAACCTAAAATCCCAACCTTTTAAATACGAGGAGATAAAAGTACAAAAATTAAAATCATTTTAAACTAGAAAAGGTTTGAGTTTGACCATTAATAATAAACCCTTGTTTCACAATAAAAAAATATATTTTTTAGTCCATATGCAACATGAATCATCTTCATTATCATAACTGCCCTTTGCGTTTTGCGTTGCATATAAAGACATTTTGTGAACATGCCTCTTGAGTTCGAAAATCATGTGACCCTTAGATGAGTAGATAGTTATTACTTTAATATCAAAAACCATTTGGCCAATTTTGTCTTTTTTGTGTTACAATGTTGTCTTCACTTTGATTAAAATATCTCTTTCTTCCCTTTCAGCGATTAATCTACTAGTTTACTTTTTTCATTAAGTATTACATGTAAATTAGCAAAAACATGCAAATGCCAACCTATGGCTTTACTTAAAAAAAAACGTGGTTAAAAAAATATGTAAGAAAAAAACATGTTAATCTAGTCCAATATGCAATAATAAAATTACATATGTTTAATTCTTTTGTTGGTTGAAGTCAAGTTCCTGATTCCTTTCGATGTCACAGAATAAGGCGCAGATGCTGATCTGAGAGAGGGTGACTTGTCAATGTATGCATAGCGTTCATCGCCATTCCAGTGCAAAATGATGCGATTTGTAGACGCGTGTGACCAACTATCGCCTGTAAATATAAGAAGTTTTTAAAAACCACCCATGTAACAATAATGTCTGTTTATGCAAAAATAAAAAATTAATATATATAAGTTACCAAGTGCAAGGGCTAAATGGAATGAACCATCTGAGTACTTGGTAGTCACCTGATTCAGTACAACCACCTGCTCAATATATAAAAAATTTTATTTTTTTAAAATAAAAAAACATCATTCGGTTGCTAGTTTCTATATGCATAACAAAAATGCAAAATTAATTATGTATACCTCATAAGTGGAATAATATAATAAAAACTCATTTGAGTCGAGAAAACCCTAGAAACTCATATGTAACATTATTATTATTTTTTTGAAGTTTTAATTTTCTATACATTTTCCGATTTTCGTCACTTTTTGTAAAATAAAAATTAAAAAAGCACTTAGTACTTTATGTAAAAAAATAAAAAATAACAAAAATTCACGTCTGTTTAATTTTTCAGCGCATGTTACATATGTAACATGTCTTGTAACATATGTAACATTGTCAATTTTTGTAAAAATAAAAATAATAATTAAATCCACTCGGCGTTTTTTTATAATTTTTTTCACCAAAAGTCATAAAATTGAAAATTGAATGTAGAATTTATGATAAAGTTAATTTAAAAAAAAAAAACGTTGTTACATATGTAATAATATCGGTTTCTTGGGTTTTTTCAACTCAAGTGGGTTTTTCTCTCATCCACCCGTTACGTGATAATATTATTGACTTTGAATGACACTTAAAGGGCTAAACAATTTGAAATAATGAGTTTGAACAACTATAATAAATCAAGAATTACTTTATTATTAAAGTGATTAATCTTACCGCGACACCAAATTTTCTGGCAAGTTTCATCAAATTCAAAGCCATTCCACCGAGTACTCTTGTTCTAAGAGCCATGTCATCAAAATCTTGTCGGAAGTGAAACGTGATGCTATCGATGATAACCAACTTAACCTGTAATAACATTTTTAGATACACTTTTAGTGTGAAAAATGAAAAAGTACAACTAAATAATATGATTGAAATGTGTATATATGTATGTATCTACATCTTTATGCTCTGAGATGAACTTGTCTAAGTAATTTGTGAGTGCAATTTGCTCGGTATAACTGCAGACACGAAAGTAAAATATATTTTCAAGAAAATCTTTGGGTTGCATCATTTTGATTTCACAAGCTTGAGATCCCTTGTGATACAAGCGACTGTATTTTGCCATGTCAGCACTACAAGCTTCTGAAATCTGTAAAGCTCGTTCCACCATGAAGCTACCTTCTGTATCTGTTGTCAAAAAAATAAAATTAAAAAAAATAAAATAAAATATGATAAATGATAACAAAATAGTGATAAGAAATTAAGAATAGAGATTTACCAATATAAATTGCCTTGCCTCCAACTCCTCCGTAATTATATGGGATCTGAACATTAACTGCAAGTTGAATTCTGCATCTTTTGTTAACAAAACAATAAAACAAAAAACTTCAAGAAAAAAAAATTATGTTAGCAATTTATACCCGAATTGTGTTTTACCGATCCCTGGAACTCCACCTAATCAAGAAAAGATTTGAAAATTAAAAAAAAAAAAAAAAAAAACTATTTATCATTAGAAGAACTGAAATAATGTGTGTAAAATTTTTTTAAAAAAAAAAGATAAAAAAAAACCAACCGATTTCTGTGACTTCTTTGCAACTTATTCCACCACCCAAAATATTATCCAAATCAGCACATGATGTGGTAATATGTACAAGTGTTTCCTCTTCTTGCAGCATATCCCACGCGTTTTGGGCACCTAAAACAAATTGCAAACACAATCACCATCATACATGTTTACCAAATTAAGTTATCAAGTTACTGAATTTTTTTTTAATAGACTGCATAAATTATTTCAAAAAATAGATAAGGTATTTATATGATCCTAACCAAAGTTACCATGTTAAGAACTTAAAGGTAGAGGTAACGACTAGCGTAATTACTTTCTATTAAATATTTCTGAAGGGAGACTTTGTAATTAGAAATGAAGAGTGAATAATAATAATACCATTGACAATAGTATCACTGCTACTGGTGCTCTGTAACGCGCTACCATCTGATACACTCTTTAGGATTTCAAGTGCATCTGTTTCTGAAATCTTCAGTTCTGTTTCAAGCATATTATATAAACAATTTTAATGAGTGCAAAAGGCAACAACAAGAGAGAGTATCATTCATGTTCAAGGTTGTTAAGAAAACAATAATTTAATAACTTATGATGTTATACATGAACAATCAAGCAGTTCACAACCTGCTTTCACATGAAATGATTGAAACAGTTTTTGTCATATATTAATCACATTCACATTTAATGTAAGAGCTTCTTTCTAGCAATCATTTACAGTTTCCTAATATTTTTCAATCCCAAATCCACAAATAACATCAATCAAGTTTAAATCACAAACCAAACAAGGACAGCTAAGGATATCGACACATTTAGCATTGAAATCAATAACAACAGCAGGCTATAAGTTCGATCGACAATATTATCAAACAGTTGGTGAAAGTAATTGAAACCAGAAGAATACAACCAGTTCAACAAAGGACACGAACTTATGACACTTCAATCCAAACTCTGTGATTACGGTACAGAAATCTAACACAATCCATAAAAACAGAAAACAAGTGGTTGATTCAAACATATAAAGAGATTGATTAGAAGTGAATTAGGTTAAAACTGAAATACCTAGAGCAAGATGAGAGGGGGAAACTGAAGAAAGCGAAGCAATGGAAGTGTAGCCTGCTGAAATCAGTTTCCCTTTTTGCGATGCAGATAAGGGTAATCTTAGGACCTCCATTTCATCAATCGAACACGCCTCTTTGTGATTCAATCTTCCCGCCACTTCTTATTCCAGAAATTTTGATGATCGTGTTTGAGACCAGAATAGTTGTTTTTATCGGCTGGAATATTTTGGAAACTTTTTTTTAACAGCAAATATTTTGAATTTGACACCAATTTAGAGCAAAGAAAGTTGAAAAAATAGTGACACAAAATGGATTAAATCGGATCATATGTTAGCAATAGTCAATAGTCAATACACTAGCATTTCTCCATTTGTACTCTTTTTTGGTTACACGTTTTTTAATATGATTTACACTATTTTTGCCGGGAGCCGCCGGCTGGGGTAATGTCGGGTGAGGCTCATCGGACACTATATTTGTCGGGACCGAAAGCTGGCATAATTTTTGCCTGAAAGCACTATTTTTGCCGGGAGGTTTCAGCTATGGTAGTGTCAGGTGAAGCTCATCAGGACACTAATTTTGCCCTCACTAGAAGCCGGCAAAAATTTTGCCTAGTTAAAGCTCATCATGCACCAACTTTGCCAGTGAACATAGTCATTTTAGCAAAAACTTGGTATAATGGATTATTTTGGTGATTTTCCTTTATATTTATTCTATACATGTTCAACTCGTGAAGCCTTCATGATGAAGGTGTATTAAATATGCGTTATAAATTCTGACAGCTTTTATGTTATATCGTGAGTTAAATTGTTGAAAACGATACGATTGTATATGGTCCAGTTATATCATCATAAATCAATATCAAACAACAAACTAAAAACCAAACCAAATTGCCACTAACAATTTTGTTTCGTGACTTAACATAATGGATCTGTATAATAAATGAAAGATATAAATTAAAATTTAAAAAAGAAGCAGTGTTCTTTTAGCAATTAAACTTACAATATGAAAGATATAAATTAAAATTTAAAAAAGAAGCAGTGTTCTTTTAGCAATTAAACTTACAATAACTACTTAAACAAAACTCAATAGCGGTTTTGTTAAAGTTTTTTCAAACTCCCAACTAGCTATAAAATATAAAATTCTAAACCCTAAGATACAATTTAGTTTTTTTTTTCTTCGATCAGCTACAAGTATATACTATAAACTAAACTTTTTTTAAGGTTTATATCTTGGCTAATTTACTTTTTGAATTAGAACTAAATACACGGATTGTCCCTGTTATTTGCTCAATTTTCAGTTTTTATCCCTATGATCCAATAGTTTGCAGGAATGTAGAAGGTTTGGTCTTTGAGCGGATGTCATTTAAGTTTTTCATCAAATATTTTAGGATTGACAAGAATACCATTATCTTTTTAAAAATATCAAATTTAAATATTTACATATGAACCCTTTTACATTTGTGTACACTTCATCACTTCGCCCCCATTTTTTCCCTTCTCTCTAACTTCATATAAGTAATCATTCATCTTCTCCAGCAAAGAAGAATGATTTGGCATTCAAGCCCACCTTTCATGAAAACAAAGAGAGGGAGTAAGTTCATAACAGGTTACAACAAGAAATAAAGAGAGGAAGTGATTTGGCATCGTCGGGTCCCCAATCCCTTAGTTTGGAGACTATCACCATCACACATCACACCATTGTTTCTTCGGCCATCGTGAACTGCTGTTGTAGGCACCACCGGGCAGATCCTGCTTTCCGTCCCCTAAAACTTCCAAGAAAGGTCATATATGAACTACCCAAGAGATATAGTCGTGTCGGCTAATATTAGTGACTGAAAAATGAGATAGAGAGAGCTGACCGGAAATGAAGATGAATTTTTGAATTCGGTTGCTGAATCAACTTCTACGATTTGGAGGTTTGGTAAAGGCACATGGGGTGACAGGATTGCATACGATGGTGGTATCTGAAATGGGTTCTTAAATAAATAATAAAAAATGATTTTTTTTACAAGATAAAGGTGCTTCAGTAAATTTAAATATATTTAACGAAAAACTTAACGAAGAAACTTAACTGACATCCACTGTAGGGCCCAAACATGTTACATTTATGCAAACAATTAGACGAAACTTGTAATTTCTTAATCATAGAGACAAAAATAGAAATTTAATCAAACCACCCATTCGTGTAATTAATTATTTGAGTTATTTGTAAACTTAAAAAGTAAGCAAATTAAAAAAAAAAAAATACAATTTGGTTGTTTTGACTTGAGGGTGTTCGATTCATCCCTAATTTCTCTCAACACAACACCCACAGGATCCCGCGGGAGGATTCTCAAGTTTTCTCCTCCACAACGCCAATCCAAGATTACACAGGTTCATATCCACACTCATCTTTCTCATTGCTTTATTCCGCCGTGATTGTATTCCTTTGATTACATTAATCTTCATACCCAATGACGGTTTAGTCCTTTATTTTGAACGAATTCAGTGTCTTGTTCGTCTAATCGTTTTTCGTTTCGCAATGATGTTTAATTAATTGAAGCTGCAGGTTCGATTTTGTGATTACGTGCAAGAAAAAATGTAGATTTGCAGTAAGATATATACGGATTTTGCTTTAAAAGGTTCTTAGCTAACTTCATAAATTCAACTGTAGCTTTCCTTTATACTCTTGAAGCATGAAATTGATGAACTTTTTTGTTAATAACATTGTCTTTTTCTGATTAGTGTCTCTTTTAAGACTGTTGCATATGTTTTCGACAATACTAATATTAATTTGGTGATAATTTAGAAGTGTATTTAGTATTAGGAATGTTGTATTTGTACATGAGTACATTGACTTAACTTGTATGATTATCTTGTTTATTATGTGAACTTCCTTTTCATTTTTCATCTGATTGTTGATCTTTAATGATGTAAAAAATGCTAAAATAGTGATGACAAAAACCTAGATTGTTAGTACGATACTTGAGTTTAACTTATACTAACTGTTAGTCATTAGATGTAATAATTTTATAATTATCTATCTTGTAAGTTCTATCTTTCTTTTGGTAATTAGTATTATTCTCTAATGTTTTTAAAATTGTATCAAAATTGCAGGTCCCTGCATGGTGCCAATAACTCTAATGCCATCATTCTGCTATCATAATAGCCTTTGTACAATTGGATGTTTAAAATCAAAAGTATCATCTATTAGTTTTTCTTCCGATCTTTTAAAAACTTCATCTTCTTTCCGGAAGACATTATACGCTCGGTTTTGGATCTTTCATTTTACACGACCTTTTTCCCTCAAGGATTCCAAGTGAGTAAATCTGAAAGAAATATTATGTCAATTTGGACCTAAATTCTTCATCAATTTTTGTTTGAAATTCTTACTCACCTATTTTGTTTAAATATTACTATTGTTATGTGACTCTTGATAATTATAAGTAAATGAATTAGTCTCTGTTACTTCTTGATCAAAACTGTATCACTTGCTTGATTATATGATTTATATCGTTTTGAATCTACCGTTTTTGTGATGGATATCTAAATGTTGCGGTTTTTATATTTAATTGTTTTGCTGAATAGGAAGATGACATGGCACATAAGAAGCAGTACAGATGGTAGTGGTTTAGACCCATCATCGACAAATAATAACAGCAACGGGACTCGACTCATAAGGGCATTACAGTCGTTTCAGATCAAACTAACCGCAAGAATTAAAGACCTGAGAAAAGATCTTCCAATGAAACTTTTATTTTTCTTGAGTGGTTTTTACTGTTCAACCGCTTTCGCGACAGTTATTGGACAAACGGGCGATTGGGATATTCTTTCTGCTGCTTTGGCTGTTGCTGTGGTTGAAGGAATCGGGGCACTTATGTACACGGGTTCGTTTCCTTTAATTAATAAATTAAGGAACTTAATCACCATGTTTAATTATTGGAAAGGTGGTCTTACCATGGGTCTTTTTCTGGATTCTTTCAAGTATTAAAGATTCCTTGTGACTTAAGAAATCACAAAAATGCCATTTTTTTGCTCTTCGAGTACAAGATGACCTAAAAGATTACATATTGGATGATTTGGATCCTACATTAGTCTAATTTTGATAAAAGTTCTCAAATGTAATCAAAGTTGATTTTTTTAAAGTGGGTTCAAGAAATCTTGGTGATCAAGTGCAGCATGGAAAGTATCTGGTTTGCGGGTCAATCCAACCCGTCTAGATCTGTAATAAAAATATAAACTTTAATCCGAATCCGTTTTGACCTTACCAACCGCTCATCTTGCCAACTTTAGGCAAACCTCATTTTTGCTGCAAGAATTGCTCGTTATGAATCTTCAATTTGAGCTGACAGGAGGATACAACATGATGTACTGTTTTTGCATGCTGAATTTGTATGACAATCAATTTTTGGGTTCATGTAATTATTCAAAGAAATTGTATTTGAAAAAAAGTTGTTACACATTGTTGATCAAGTTTATGTGACTTGTTTGTAGGAATTATTTGTATATATTAAAGAGGTAAAACGTGTATTTGAAAATGCTAACGTGTTTGTTTGTTTTAAAGATTGTTAGTTCACTATGATGCCTTCTTTTTTTGTATTGATTTTCAAATATAAATCTGTAATACCAATAGATGCAAATATAATGTTGTTTTGGTTCTCCAGTCGTAGTACAAATAGATAAATAAATAGCTTGATTTGGGTTGTTTGATGCGTACATTTGGACTTGATTAAAAGTTATAAAGAGCACAAAACATGTTCCCAAATAAACTTAGCCTAATCTGGTTTCAACCTTATCCTGTTTTGACCACTCATCTTGCCACTTCTCTAGTCTCTAAGACCGAAAATAAATAAATAAACTAAAATTCTAAAAAGATCGGAAACAGTTCAAGAATTGCCCAACATACAAGTTCAAGTATACCTTCATCTATTGACAAAACAATGCAAGATTATGGTGATAATAGAGTTTTGTCAAACCATACACACAAAAACTCAACTGAGACGAAAAATAGGTCGATGAAAGAACCTTTGGAGAGAGAACTTTATTTTTGCATCGACCTATTTTTTTCGTAACAGTCACGGCAGCGTTTGATCTGTAGTGAAACTTGACAAAACTCTACTATTACCGAAATGGTGCATATAGTTTGATAATATTTTTCCCAATTAGAGGTCAAGAAAAATGCATCACTATTAGAGAGGTTAAAAATGTGGTACAAATATCTTGGGGAATGAAGTTCCGAATTAGAGGTGATTTAACTGATGAAACCTCCACTGTCCATTCACTAAGAAACATGATTGATAAGGGGCGATCAGTAAACACGACTACAATCGATCTTTTAAGGGACCCCTTGAAAAATAAATTTTTGTGATGAGAGCAAGGATTCCTACTAAATTGAGTTTAGAAAGAAGAAACATCCCAATGATAAGTAATTCATGTGCTTGGTGCAGAGTGGAACAGGAATCACTTGCTCCTTAATTGTGCAGGTTCTTAATAACATTTGAAGATGGTGCAAGATTGCCAAGCCAAAACAATCGGTTAGGGAACTTTTTTTTCTTCTGGGGATTAAAGATTAATATAAGGATTCATGCAAAGCAATTATTTTCTCAACAATGTGGTTTATTTGGAAAGAATTAAAGAAAACGATATTCTTTTCAGCAATGTAACCGGGTGAAAAGTAGGGGTAAAATGTAACCGGAAAGAAAGAAAACGATATTCTTTTCAGTCAAAATGGTGAAGGAGATAAAATCGAATGCTTTTATATGGTGAAAAGTAGGGGTAAAATGAGTGGAAACATTGGTGCATTGTATTATTTTGTTCTTGTACACTTTTGGCTAGTTCTTGCACACACATATGCATTTTTTTTTTGGAGTTAAAGAAAAGGATAAATTTAGCATTCTTAGACATGCTTGAGCGGTCCCCAAAGTTTCCAAAAAGAAATGTGAACCGACAATGACTCATAAATCTGGTAATCTTTTCTCATTTAAATAAAGTGAACTTTTAACACGATCTCTATTTCTTTCTCATCTATGTACAAATGTTTTATATAGTTTTAGTGGTTCTTTATTTAAATAATTTAATTATTTATTATGTGTGCTAATTAATACTAAGTATAATATCTGGGAGGAAAATCTTGAAATGGATTGCGTAGTGTAATGAAAAATTCCATGCCTAAAGTTTTCATATTAGTTTTAGTTAAACAGTAAGGACCCTATTTTAATAATTCTTTTCTTCACACCCCCAATCATTACGTTAGTTCACCGTATCAATATTCAGAAAAATAACACTAAAGTGCAAGAAAACAATGATTCCTCCAAATGTAGGAGCTTACCACCTCCATCTTTTGAAACGATCACCACCTCTGCCGCTTGAAATGAAGGATCCGCTTCCACATCTGCAAGAAACTTACTAGTCGACAAGTTGCTGGTTCACGACACCCGTCTCTGTTATTTGAGATGCTGGAGCACATAAAAACGAAAACAATATCAGTTTTTACCTAAAAACCAAAAGTAGAAAGCAAAAACACCTGAAATGAAAAAAAAGTTTCTCAAAAGAAAAGTCCTAATAAAGTTTAGAGTTCTTGTAAGGTAATCGTTACTATTTTTTTTTTTCAATTGTTTAGAGGGTAAGATCTTATGCATCAGAGATCTGGCTTCTCCTTGGCTCCTGCGTAATCGAAGCTAATAAGTCAAGCATCAAGTACGTTTTTTTATTAAAATGTGCTTCCATTAAGATTTAACTTAGGTGTTGCTTATTATAATTATTTTTTTAACACACATCAAGGCCGCCCCTCGTCAGCAAAGTTGGCAGCGCACCTGGTTACTGAGAGACGACCTCAACCTTGAACCAACTCAGGAGGAAACATGTTTTGAAAGAAAACCTCTTGACCTCACCCAACCTCATTTTTTTTGCCTTAGGATAGTTTCAAACCCATAACCTCTCATTTGAAAAATGTCTTGTGTAAACACCAGGGCAATGCCCCTTTGGTTGGAAGTTGCTTATAAAAAGTTTTTTATTTCATGGCACTCCAAAATGTTAGGGCATTTGGGGCCTGTGATAGCAACCATACATACATATATTCTTCTTTAGGAGTCATCCTTAGACATGCACAAAAAAACCGGTTTTTTTAACCGAACCGGAAAAAAACCGGTTAACCAACCGGTTAGTAACCGGTTAATAGGATCGGTTAATAGGTTTGGATAAAACCGGCGGTTAGGAACCGGTTAGGGGGATTCTGTGAGTAACCGGTTAGTAACCG
>WOUH02000036.1:1725606-1756719 GCA_009936405.2 Stevia rebaudiana
CGTTATTTACCTTATTTTCGTGAAAATAACGTTAAAAGCACTGAGATGACGGTTAATTAGGCATCATGAGTCGGGGGTCTTTTTCGGAACAGCATCTCTATTCCTACGGGGTAGGGATAAGGCTTGTCTTCATCTTACCCTCCTCAGACTCTACCTTTAGATGGGATATACTGAGTACGATGATGCTGATGATTTTATGTATTGATAAAAATATATTGCTGAATTAAAAGAAAATACATCAAGAATCTAGATTTTGATATGGAAAAAAAGTAGATCTTAATAATGAGAGGTTCACGGAGCTTAATCCAAAAAACGTTACTAGACATAAAAAAAGTTTATGAAATTTAATCTACATTATTTTATAATAAATAAAAAAAGTTAATTGAAAAACCATAAAAAAAGAGAGAACTAAGTAACATTTATGAGCCGTTGATTTTTTTTTCACTAGATTTTTTGTGTAGTGGATATTTTTATGTACTTTATAATTTTTTTGTACTGGATTGTTTTTACTGGATTTGTTTTCTATATTTTTTTTTTACTGGATATTTTTTTGTTCTGGATTAAATTTTTTTTGTGCTGAATTTATTTTGTACTGAATTTCTTTTTTGGTACTAAAGAACAACGGTACATAAATGTTCCTTAGTTCTTACTTTTTTTATGGTTCTCCAATGAAGCTTCTTTATAATAAATATTTGAGAAGAACAAAGAGGTAATTTTACATATATTTAAGATTTCAAGTAATGCAAATTCTAAAACATATGGTAAAATCTTTTGTAGATAAAACGTTTATAATCCTTTCAAACTAAATTAAAGACTAATAATTAAGATTAGTTTAGGTTCAATTAGTGAAAGATATCAAAAGTTTGTATTAATGGTAATCACTAGAAAAATCATATATGTATTATTTATTTTTTTTTAAATCACTGAATCTGCAATAAAAACATATGATGTCTAATAAAATACTTTTGACAACCATCCAAAGTATTTTAATCAGTTAAGTATTTTACCATCTTGGAAACACTATACCAATTTTTCCATATACAAAATCTGTGTTGAGTTATACTGTGATTAATTTTTGCCAATTTAATACTTTACATATTCCTTTTATTCATATTCGGATGATGTATAATCATACTAACTAATTGTGGTCAAGGCGTTTTCTTAATTAAAAAATGAGGCCCAATGACATATTGTTGCTGTGAAAAAGCGCAACAATATCTTATTGCCAATGTGGAGGTGACTCATCAAACACCACTTTAGGCCACAAGTGATATATATGCCTATCCAAAATAATTATTAATATCGCACTTTGAGCTTGTTTTGTTCTAAATGTGCAAAATTGATGGTACATCTGAACCACCAAATAAGTTGATGATGTCGAACAACAAATAAACATATTATGTTTTCTCAAATATTTTAATTCGATATATATAAGTTAGATATATACGTTATGTTAGTAAAATGTGCTATCATGTTGTGTATGGTTTTTATAAACTCAGTTGCTATAAAGTAATGTGTTAAAGATAAAAAATAGGAAAATAAGAGTTTCAACTATATAAGGTAAATTAACTAGATGTTTACAAAGATCACGTGTTACCACGCTGAAATGGCTATTGATCCGCCATAAAACCCTAAAATATATACCACTCTAAAAGTGTGTATCACTTGGCATACCGTACGATTAGCGCTTAGTGTTTTCAACAACTATGATCAAAAGAAAACGGCCACGACTTCAAGGACCAAACATGCTGCTGATTGATGAACTACGGTGACCAAATGTGTATTTTTTGTATGATAAGAACCAAACTCATTGATCGAGATGTTGAGGGTCAATCAACAACTATTTATAAACACGGACATAACACTTATTTGGTTCTAAGGTAAGTAAGATATCGTATCCACATGGAACCGTTAGAAAGATGTTAGTTATTATCTGATTACCTACATTACCAAAAAGTTGGCTAAATTTTGTAGTTTGATTTGAAAACACAATTGCAAAAATAAAAGATTTAATTGGGTTTTAGTTAGTTTAAAGAAAAGCAATCACTTATGGGTTTCGTGTTCAAAGTTAATTAGCAATTTGATAAACCTTATTAATAATCACAAAGACATGATCCGTATAAACTATCTGATTAACATAGCAAAAGTGAAGCTTTCGTCTTTGGCCGCTCTTTTGACTGATTTCATTCATTCATAAACTCGCTTCAATGTGCCATCAAGAGCTCCAACTGCAGAACGTTAGGATCTTTTTAGGCTGGGCACGAAAGCTGCATTGGTTTGACTTCTTTGCTTCTGCTATAAAATCTTATATATTCGTTTGTAACACAATTACTAAACCCTGGGTGTCAGTTAATCATTCAAATTCAAATAGCTCATGATGCAAGAAAATCAATTGAAAAAAAAAATTTAATTCAACACAAAAGATTCATTTAAATTAACCAAACAATCAAATATTCAAGTTGTCAATCAAGAACACATAAAAAAATAGGTTTTATCAATATATAGCAATACTTACTTACAAGAACCCTTCGCCCATAATCGGTGACAAAATATTTAGCCACTCATCCACTACAACAAAACCGGTTTGTCCTGACCATGCTTTGAAGAGTTTTCCCAACAAATTAGCAAAAAATCTAAGAAAGCCTTGAGGTCTTTGGTTGATTTATAGAAACAAATTATTTTACAATTCTTCTAAGAGAGCGATGTGGGATAGGTTTCTAAGATTTTGTGAAGTTTTGAGTATTATTTTAAAAATGCAGATATAGAGTTTCGATCTTGCAACCTCATGAAAGTTTAAGTGCAAATTATCAACGAAGCTAGGAAGATTGTTTGATCATTCAAAGTTGATGTATTTATTGTTATAACTTTAATCGTCATTTTAAAAAATAAGTTTATATAATTGATAATTCTTTCGGGCGCATGGTCATATTTTTTCGTCTCATCCCGGGAACTTGAATCATCAGAACCGGCCTTGCTGTCACGTAACTATTTATGAAGGTTAAAGTGAATTGATAAACTAAAAATAAGCTACCGCGCATGGATCAACGATCTTTAGCTTTAAGTGGTTAAGATGTGGTACGTGAGATATTTTCATATGAAAAGTTCTCAGACTCATGTTCAAGTATCACTCTGGACAACAAAACCCTAAGTGGGCCATCAGATTTCCCTCAATGGTTGAATCACCCGACATTGAGTTATAAGGTTATGAGATTTTGTTTTTCAACCCTCAAACTTGTCCAATCGTTTTGTTAAAAAAAGCTCCCAAGCATGGAATTTATTACACTCATTTATAAATCAAATACATAAACATAGTAGATAGCGATGCAACATTACAGATTTAGAGTATCTAACCATATCTATAAACGAGTCCATGAATTCATGAATGATGTTAACTTCTTGTGTAATACCTAACAATTAACATTACGTGAGCTCAACCGTAATTTTACATCATACACTTGCTAATCAAACAACATCGGAATTGATAGAGGATTATCTCTTTATTTGAATTCTAGTTTATCTCTAATTATTTATTTAAATTTCAGTCTTTATCTAGCCATTTTTCTATTAAAACACTTGTAGTCAAGTTGAATAGTAAGTTGATGAATTGAAGTTAATATTAGTTTTGGTTTTAACCTTAACTCTTAAAACCTTTGGGTTTTGAAGTCTTTGATTAACTAGTAGTTCTTAAGCCATTTAATCGCACACAAAACTGCATCAGGAATGAACATCCAAAACAAGTGCCTCAAAATCGAAACCTAATTTCACAAAATCATACAATTAAGCTTCGGTAGAACCGGATAATAAATGCCTAAATTATAAGAGGGGAGAGAGTCGTAACACCCTTCCCCACTTTTCATCGCTTCCACGTCAGCGCCATATCAGCTTTCCCGGTTTTCCCTACTTTTCCCCATTTTGCACGGTGTCTTCTTACTTTTCCCCACTTTTTATCACTTTCCCATTCCCCTCTTTTTCTTCCTTTCTTCCTTCGGTGAGAAATCCACATTTTTCCCCACCCCGAAAGTGAGGGTGGTGTTCCCGTTTTTCCCCGGACGCCACGTCAGCTCCCCGATTGTTTCCCCGAGCCCACTCCCTCTCCTCTAATTAAGCTTTGGTAGAACAAAATCATACAAAAGACTTTTTGGTTAAACTCTTTATTGACTGAAAAATAAACCTTCATGAAACTCATAATGAAAATGAATTTCATTTTAGAAAATTTTTGTTTGAAGCTATATACTTTAGTAATTCTATTCTATGTTAATTACAGATAGACATTGTCGTTTAGTGTTTGAGCTGCGTGCAATTACAGCTGTAGATCAAACAACCGTAAAAGATCCACGGTTAATAATAAAAGTTTGACTGCTGTACGAAATGAGGCAAATAATGAATGATTGTGCTTTTTCAGGCTTGACCTTTGACCAATGACCAGAAATTCAGTTTTAGAGAGTTTAAAGCGAGATATAGAGAGAGAAACATGTTGTTTTAGAGAGAGAGAGAGAGAGGGAAGATCACTCGTTTTAGAGAGAGAAGACGAAGGTGGAGGAGGATTGCGTATTGCGTCGCAGTTTCTCCTCCATTTGTTAATGTTTGAATTGTTGCGTTGAAGAATATTTTGAAAGTGTTGTGAGATCTGGAGAGAAGAGGGAATTAAGGTTACGATTTGATCAAGCAGGATGAATGTGATGCGTCGTTTGAAGAGTATCGCTTCTGGTCGTACATCCGATTCCGTAAGTTTTTTCATGATGCGATGTGAATTTGCGTAGTGCTAATGAATTGCATGCTGTGTTCGTTTTATGTTGCTTAATAATATTCATCGCTTACGTTTTGTATGGTAGATATTGTTTTCTGCTTTTAATTAGAATACGGATCTATATATGTTTTCTGCAAATGGTATAAGAAACGGTTTCATTTTCATTGGTGGAAATTTTCGTAATCATATTGTTCGTTTTGTTTTGTGATTCATTTGCTCGTTCATCTTCAAACAATTTTCCTGGAAATATTTTGACAAGATAATGAATGTGATGCATTGTCTAGAGAATGCTCTCTCGTCTCGTTACTGCATTTCGGTTTTTCTTATAAATTCTTTGTCCTGATGGTTTTTCTTTTATGGATATATCTGCTGCTGGTGTTTTTTATCCATTTATTAATTCATTCAAATAATTCTCGTAAACTATCTTATTTGTTTATTGTTGAGCTGCTATTTGATCTATTTGGCTATCAGTATCAAATAATAACTATTTGTAATCATCAGCATCATTCTTATTTGCATACGAGCATCAAATTTTTTGAAAAACATGTGATTTTGAGTATAAATTGGAAAACTCTATTTCATACTATATAACATGATATGATATTACAAATACATTGGCGTACCTATTTCACATAATATAAAAAGTTACAGTTTTGAATGATCTTACCATCAACTTTCAAATGTTTCATTATAAATTAGTGTACCTGTAAATAAAATATGAAAATATAATTGAACTTGTTGGTTTTTTAGAATGGAGATTCATTCAATAAGAAGGGAAAACATGAATTCGGTAGTCAACCTGGGAGTGCTAGATCTTCAAAGATAAACATTAGCAAATCCAATTCTTTCGCTAAACTTGGAAAATCTGACTATGAAAGTCTACCCAAACAATTGCACGGATTGAAAATTAAAGAAGATAGATCTGATGAAAAGGTAATTAATATTCTCATTTGTTGTTACAAGATTTCAACTGTAATTTGCTGATTGTTAATAATGTTATACATACCATACCATGTATGTTTAGATACTTACGCGTGGTGTTATTTGAAAGCAGGATTTTGAGGCAACACTTGTAAATGGTAATGGTACTGAAGCAGGTCAACTTATCGTAACCACAATTGGTGGTCGAAATGGAAAACCAAAGCAGGTAATCATCATTTGAATTTTTTTGCTAGTTTGACATATAGATTTTCTACTAACTAAAATGCTGACGTGTAAAATACATTGTTTTCCAGACTTTGTCTTACATGGCAGAACGCATTGTTGGAACTGGTTCATTTGGTGTTGTCTTTGAGGTAACTTTAATGATGTCATTCTCTTATATTCGAATAAGAAGCTTCTTTCTGGTTGATGATATGTATGGAGTTATTTTTTTTTGTTTATTTTTCAGGCGAAATGTCTTGAAACAGATGAATCTGTTGCTATAAAGAAAGTTCTACAAGACAAAAGATACAAAAACAGAGAACTTCAAATATTGCGTTTACTGGATCATCCAAACGTTGTTCCATTAAAAAACTGTTTTTACTCAACAACCGAAAAAAAGGAAGTTTATCTTAATGTTGTTTTGGAATATGTACCTGAAACTGTTTATAGGATGTCAAGACACTTTGTTAGAATGAGCCAACACATGCCTACATTATATGTACAATTGTACGCGTATCAGGTAAACCCCTTGCTAGTTTTATTGTGATTATAAAATCGCGCATTAAACAAATTATTATATTATAATGCCATATTCATTTTTGTTCAGATCTGTCGTGGGCTTAATTACATTCACAATGTAATTGGTGTATGTCATCGTGATATTAAACCCCAGAATGTATTGGTAACATGTCGAAAACTCGCTTTATAATTTGAATTGATCTTGTTGGCGATTACGTGAATAACTGAATAATTAACCACGTTGTTGCATGCAGGTTAATCCGCAAACTCATCAGCTAAAACTATGCGATTTCGGTAGTGCAAAAATGTTGGTAAGTTTAATTGTATTCTTGATTACTAAATTTTTAAATGTATCTACCTCTAATAAAGCAATCCAAAAAATGTCACGTGGCATTTTCTCAAATTTTTAGAGTTTTTTTATTATTTAAATTAAATAAAATAATATTTTGAATTCTTTTATACTTTTTATATTATCTTAAATTATAAAATAGATTTAAATTTTTTATTATCTAATAAGTATTTATCTTATCAATTTTCATCCCTAACGTTTCAAGTCTTAAAATTTTTTCATACCTAACGTTTCAAGTCTTGACAGTTTTCGTCCCTAACTTTTCAAGTCTTAACAGTTTTATGTTATTTTGCAACTTTAGGTACCTGGTGAACCAAATATTTCATATATTTGTTCAAGATATTATAGGGCTCCTGAATTAATCTTTGGAGCAACTGAATACACCAATGCAATTGACATGTGGTCTGCAGGTTGTGTTTTAGCTGAACTATTTCTTGGACAGGTGGATATCCATTGTTTTTAGAATTTTTTAAAAATTTATCAAATGTTTAAGATCATATGTTTTTAAGTTGATTTCAAAAGATTAAAATTTTAATATTCATTATATGTAGCCTCTTTTCCCTGGTGAAAGTGGTGTAGATCAGCTTGTAGAGATAATCAAGGTAACGCGTTTGTCTCTTCTTTACTAAGATGATCCGCATTCTGATGGTCTTTCTATTTTTTTATTTTTATTATTATTATTTTTTTTAGATTTTGGGAACACCAACACGCGAGGAAATAAAGTGCATGAATCCTCATTACACCGAGTTTAAGTTCCCACAAATCAAAGCGCATCCATGGCATAAGGTTTGTTTTTAATTATGCATGCTTGATTTACTTATTATTTAAAAGAAAAAAAATTCAAGTCAACCTCAAGCAACTGATATATCGTATCATGTTTTCAGATATTTCACAAGAACGTGCCACCTGAAGCAACTGATCTTCTATCACGCATGCTACAATACTCACCAAAGCTGCGCTACGATGCTGTAAGTTAATATTATATTACCTGTAAATCCTAATTAAAAAAAAATTAGTTTAAATTTTAATAATCTTATTTTACAGTTGGAGGCCTGCACTCACCCATTTTTTGATGACTTAAGAGACCCAACCACAACTTTGCCAGATGGCAAACCTCTTCCTCCTCTGTTTAACTTCTCACCACAAGGTACACAATTTATTTTTATCACGAACAATTTAATTTCTGCTTATTAAGTTATTGAAAATAAATTAAATTTTTTTTTTCAGAAATTGCTCACGCGTCTCCTGAACTGATTCAACGGCTGATACCTCAACACGCGAGACAGTAAATAATGTGCATCTTCTGTCATTTGGTCAGCTACACTTTTAATCAATCGATGAAGTTGCAGATGGAGATTGGTTTATATCTAACTGTAACGAAATGGAAGATTATTATACGTATCCACCCACGTATAGATATGGTGTAACTAAGTTTGATTCATGATTAACCGGATTGCTTACAACATGGAAAAGCCTACTTCTATTTGAATTTGATATTTTTTGTTTCGATTTATTATTTGTATATTTTTTGAGCAAACTATGATAATTTTTTAAAAAATGAAGGCATATTTTACGACGTGTTTGTGTATCCTAAAAGCATACAAAAATTTAAGGGTTTTTTTTTTGTTCATTGTAGTTCGATTGAATTGAAATTTGAATTCCATTCTTTGCATGTTTAGGACTTTGTATTGCTTACAACATGAGAAACCTACTTATGTTGAGTTTGATTTTTTTTCTGTTTACTTATATTTAATAGAAACGTTTGTTTAAATGGTAACAAAGTGTGTTGTAATGGTGTCTTTTTCTAGAAGGTTGAGGGTTCAAGTCTTGTGACTGATAAACGATGTGATAAGAGTAAGTTAATAAATTATGTGTTCATATGAATTTCCAACCTTTTTAAATAAATATAATTGCTTGGTTGGGCAGATGCATCATAAGTTTCAATTCCCTGAAAGAGTTTAGGTGAACCAAAAGCTCCTAAATAAAAGTTTGTATTGGTTGACCTCATATTTGAATTGAGATATTGAAATATATCTTTTAACAAACAAGACCCGATCTCTGTCAAATAAGCTTTGGTTACCAATAATCTCCACAAGAACAAACTCCGTCTCTAAAATGATGAAACCGATTCGAATCTCTTAAAACAATAACCCGCCCATAAACACGCGATATGAACTTCATAGCAGTATGACAATCACCACAAACCCGGAGATTCTTATAAATTCTTATAGGCATTCCAAGTGGCAATTCCAAAAGCCCAAAAACCACTGCTAACTTCTCACTATGATATGCAAGACCAAGTTCTTTACCTTCTTCATCAATATTATGCAATGCAAAATTCATATCCGGAACATAACCCGCTTCTCTAATCAACATCATTACCTCATCAATCTTCAAATAAATCAAATTCGACTTTTCGTGACTTCGATCTTCAGACATAAATGAGTAAACTTTACCGTTGATTTCCATCCAACTGTACCCCGGTTCCTTATTTACGCCTCTTGATTTCATCAGCCTTCGAATTCTCGCAGCATCTTCCCATTGGCCCTTTGAAGAGTACAAGTTTGAAAGCATAATGTACGGGACCGCATCTTGAGGTTCCAATTCAAATAGGGTGTTTGCCGCCTTTTCCGCAAGTTCAATTTTACCATGAACCCTACAAGCCGAAAGCAATGCTTTCCATACGGTTGCATCAGGTTCAACAACCATGTTGTTTAGTAGCTCAACCGCCTCGTTTATCCTCCCTGACCGCCCTAAAAGGTCAATCATACACGCGTAATGATCTTGACCGGGCTTTATATTGTAAAAGTCAATCATTGAGTCAAAGTATTCGCGGGCTTGATCCACAAGCCCGGCATGACTACAAGCAAATAACAACCCGATGAAAGTTACGAAGTCGGGTTTAATGCCACTTTCGATCATTTCATTGTAAAACACTAATGATTCTTTCGATTTGCCGTTTTTAGCATAACCCATGATCAATGCGGTCCATGTTATTACATTCTTTACATCCATTGATCTAAAAACTTTGTTGGCATCTTCTATGCAACCACAGTTTGTGTACATTGTTACAAGAGAGTTATCAACCGATAAAGATGAAACTAAACCCGATTTTATAAAATCAGCATGAACTTGTTGTCCAAGATCAAGAACCGTGAGTTCCGCGCATGAACTCAAGATGCTAGCTGTCACAATCTGATCTGGTTTGATACCCGAAATTCTCATATTACAGAACAATTTAAGCGCGTGTTCGTGGGCCCCGTTGTGAGTGTACCCAGTGATTAATGAAGTCCATGAAACCACATCTTTATCTTTCATGTTACTAAACAACTCAAAAGCACATATTAAGTCACCTCTTTTGGCATACATGTCCACAAGAGCATTACTTACTAAAACATATCCCTCAAATCCTGTTTTCACCGCCATACAATGAACAGATTTTGAAGATTTTAAAGATTTAGCGTCGTTTAAGGAAGCGAAACAGTTTAACACAGATGGGTATGTGAAATTATCAATTTTCATATTCTTGGTGTGCATTTTCTTGAATAAACAAATTGCATCCCATTTTAAACCTTGTCTCACACACCCAACTATCATAGAATTCCAAGAAACAACATCATCAACTACCATCGACTCTAATACAATTTTAGCATCATTCAAGTTCCCACATCTTGCATACATATCAACTAACGCGCTTTCTACAAACACATTAGCAGCAAAACCACCTTTCACTATGCAACTATGCACTTGAGTCCCAAACCTAAAAGCCATAATTTCACCACAAGCAGCCAAAACTCCAGGAAATGTATACTGGTTCGCCTCAATTCGTTCAGCTCTCATATCACGAAAACACTCAATGGCTCCAATTTGATCATGGTTTCTTGAGAACCCGGTGATCATCGCGGTCCATGTAACATGATTCTTGCCATAAGACATCATCTTAAACAGATATTGAGCTTCTGACACGCGTCTGCATTGTGCATACATGTCAACAAGTCCAGTCATCACAAAAACATTTGTATCAAACTGGGTTTTAATCGCGTACCCATGAACTTGCTCGCCTCTTGACAACAACCCGTTTGATGAACACATTCTAAGAATACTACCTAATGTGAACTGGGTCGGGTTGTATCCTTCAGACTGCATCTCATAAAACATTTTCAATGATTCGTGTTCGTTTCCTAGTTTACAGTATCCAGAAATTAGTGAAGACCATGTGATGGAACTCTTCTTTGGAGTTTCATCAAACAGCTTATGTGCATTGGTTACATTTCCGGATCTAGCATAACCAGCGATCATGGTATTCCAAGTGAACTCGTCTTTTTCAGGCATTTCATCGAACAGGTGTTGTGCTTCATTGATTCGACCAGATTTACATAGCTCATTTAGCTTCTGATTCGAATAGTAAACAGGCGCTATCACGGGTGTAAGTGAGTAAGCAGTTTTGTGAAAATTGTGCATAAACACTATCCATCCATGTCGATGATAACATGCCTTATGAGGCATAAACATTTAAATTGGTTTATATTTGAGCATAAAACAATAAAAAAATTGGAACTTTTGGATGACGATCTTAAATGGTTTCAAAAGCAAAGAACAAATCGATTTGTGAATTGTGATTATGAGCTGAAACGTTGAAAACCAAAACCCAATGACTAAACATCTTCCGTTGACCTTGACTGTCGCCAACTCGCCATCCCGTCGTAGTCAAACACATTACATATTCTTTCTCTTTTCTGGTTTTTATTTCAATTTACTTGAACTAATTTTTTATTAACATCATATTTTAATGACAGCTATTGGCAACCTAACCTCACTCAAATGTCTTCGTATTATAAAGTAAGGCTTAAACCTGATACCCCTTTATTTGAAAAAATCTCGTTCACCTATCCTGAACGCCCACTTGAGATAAGTTATTGACTCGCATAGTATCTTTTAAAATGATAAATAATTTGAGTAATTTTAAATCTAGACCACTTATATCTCATAAGACTTTAACCCTCAACGTCTTTTCAGAGGACATCATTACAACCCACATTATCTAAAACAAATGCACATTGGTGGTGACTTGTGTAATATATAGTTTCAAAAACTATATTGGACTGTTGCTGTAAAGTTGGCTATCAAAACTAAAAAGCAATCATGTGTAACTGAAATAGCTGAAACCAATGAAATCATGAGTAAAAACATGACCCGGTTTAGAATGAATCAAATACTTACTAATGAGCCAAATCCAAACGTTGGTTTTTACCTTTTTAGTATTGATAATTTGTTATACAACAAGATTATTACATTTTCAACGCATTTCTAGCTAGCTTATTAACTCGCTAATATAAGAATTTGTTATCTCAATCTTAAATAAATCACATGGAGCATTTCAGCAGTTGATGTGAGAACTCCCCTCAACAAATTTAGGTTAGAGAAATACGCACCCTAACTGTAATGAAGGTGCAAGAAGAATAAAAATCCTTATACTGAGACTAACGATGGTTTGTTAAGGCATGTATCAGAATCAGTGGGCAGTGGCGAAGCTTGACATATTTTTCAAGGGTTGCAAAGATCATATATGTAGAATTTTCATGGATTTCGTGGGTTGCCGGCCTATATATATAAAAAAAATTCGGTCGAGATCGCGAAATTTACACTACGCGCGAAAAAATCAGCAGTCGCCGGGGCAACCCCTGACCCCAATTAAATTTCGGCCCTGATCAGAATGACTTATTACTACTTATCAAGTACGTCAAATGTTCCTGCATCAACATAGGCATATAATTAAATTACTGATCAAACACATAAATAGTTTTAATCAAATATCAACAACATGCTACTTATGGATTTATCAAACCAAACTCAATTAATCAACCTACATGTTTCTAGCATCTTAATGGTAATTTTCCCATAAGCTTCATATCTATATTTCATTTATTTTGAGTTGTTTAACAACTTTTAAAAAGAAAATATGAAAGTCAAGATCATTAATTTTATTTTTAAACAGCCAATCAAATTATATATTAAAACAAACTAGCAAAGAAATCTAATAAAAATATTAAATTACATAATTTTAACCAATGACCAAATGGTCTAATGGTATAGTGTTTGTTCCCCACAAAAGTGATGAGGGTTCAAATCCTTAAAAGTGTAAGGTTTGATGATTTTGTGTTATAAAATTTGCTGTTAAAAAAAATATAATTTAAAACCAAAATATTACATTAAGTAGTCCCAAAATATCAAGACATGTCAGTCAAGTCAATGGTCAAACTAATAATTCAACTTCTAAACAAAAGTAAAAGTGTGATGAAACGAGGAAAATTAACTTTACATGACCTCATTACCCTATCAGTTTGAGGCATCCTACCTACTCTTTAACAATCAACCACCGTGCTCCATCTCACCGGTACCGGAATCTATGGCCGTCCGATCATCAATCAGCCGTCATCGGTAATATTCTAACTACAATTCTCATCGTTCAATTCATCGATCCAATCAATTACTCTCTCTCTCTCTTCCACCTGAAATACAACATCATGTCGACGGCGATGCCATCTCAATCTCCGTCACCATCCACCGATGAGCACACCACCACAACCATCGATTCGACGCCGTTGCTCACCAGCACTTCCGATGGCATCTTCCGCAACCGACAGCTCGTAAGAGGCGCTCCTTCCCTACGTGGCGCCGCGAGGTTTCTCCGCCGTGCAAGCAGCCGTCGGATGCTCAGGGAGCCGTCGATGCGTGTGAGGGAATCGGCCGCTGAGCAGATTGAAGAGCGGCAAACTGATTGGGCGTACTCACGCCCGATTGTGATTCTAGACCTGATCTGGAACCTTGCGTTTATTGTTGTTTCGATTTCGGTGCTGATTATGAGCCGGAAGGAGGATCCGGATACGCCTTTGCGGCTTTGGATTATTGGATATGCGTGCCAGTGTTTGCTTCATATGATTTGTGTGCATCTTGAGTACAAACAGAGGTACCAGCAACGTTCGTCGGAGAATGGTGGCAGTTTGAGAGCTGGAGTAAGTAATGGAAGTTTGAATTCAAACTCTTCAAATTCAGGGAGTGAACGAAGGGATTATGCAGATTTAGCAACAGGTAGCTCGCAGAATGATGATGATGATACCAGGTACAATCTCTAACTAAATGTCACTTTGATTTTACAAATCATCCCCTACTTTAGTATGAGTAGAGAGTTAACTATTTCAGAGTTGTGCAATTTATAAAACTCTTCCATACCTACACTTATATGTTGCTTGTGTACTGATGTGAAAGTATGATAAAAGAACATATAAGGAGGTGTTTGGTTGTGTTCTTTGAATATGATATGAGATATGGGATAATGATAATCAAAATCAGATAATTATACCTTTGTTGAAAAATGGTTTAGGTGATGGTTTGAATATGCTTCTGCATCCTTACAGATGTAATATAGTTTGTGTGAAGTGATTTGTTTAAAGGGATTTAGGAGCTTCCACTACCTTATGCATCTATAATTTCCGAATCTTAAAAAAAAGAATGAAAATTTTAATCTCAAATAATTAAGATGTGCTATACATGAGACTAACATAGTTAATGTCCCTTTTAGGGTCTGAAGATATATAATTTTTCTAACAAGTAACTACGTACTAACGATTAATGTACTAATAATTAGTAAATAAGCTCGAGTATAATTCTAAAAACAATCAAATATTGAACCCTAACAATGACTAGGGTGAAAGTTCAGATGTAATAAAGACAGTTTAACTAACAAGTAACTACGTACTAACGATTAATGTGCATATTATTGTCCTTAACTGTAAGCAATTAAGAACAAGAAAATATATATAATGGATATTTTCTGTAGATCTGTATGTTATACATTTATTTGTGGCAGTGTTGCTAAACATCTGGAGTCTGCAAATACAATGTTTTCCTTTATTTGGTGGATTGTGGGATTTTATTGGGTGTCTTCTGGTGGTCAATATCTCACTCAGAAAGCACCTCAGTTGTATTGGTATGCTCTGTTTCTCCCTTTGAAATAACTTTTAGTATGAAAATAATTTATATAATTTATGGATTTGGTTTTTATTTTTTTCAGGCTTTGTATTACATTCTTGGCATTTGATGTGTTTTTTGTCGTCATCTGCGTTGCTGTAGCATGTGTTGTTGGTATTGCTGTTTGCTGCTGTTTACCTTGTATTATTGCAATTTTGTATGCTGTTGCTGATCAGGTAAAACCGTTATGCAATAATTGTTGAAAATTGTTGCATCTTGATTTTATATTCTAAAAAAAGGTCATCATATTATATATGAAACATCTACATCGTAACATTTGTGATTGAAACAGGAGGGTGCAACAAAGGATGACATCGAACGACTCCCTAAATACAAATTCAAAAGAATAGATGATTTTGATAAACAAAATGGTGAAATTCAAAAAGGTTATGGAGGAATAATGGTAGAATGTGATACCGATGCACCTGTTGAACATGCTTTATCTGAGGAGGATGCTGTAAGTTTTTTTTTTTTTTTTTTTTACATTTTTTTAGTTTATATGTGTTACTTGTCATCTCTATGCAAAAAATAAATCTAGTGTTTCACTAATGCTTTGACTAATTGACTGTCTGTCAAATGTCAGAAATATCAATAATTAATTGGAAACTAGGGGATTTTGTAAATAAGTAAATGTTCTTTGTATATTTAAAAGTAACATGTTTGCGTACTAAGGTTTAAAAGTAATAAGTTTGAGTATTGTGCTTTCAGTTTTGTAACAAATTTGGGTATTAAGGCTAACTTCTCGTTAAATTAGGGTTAAATGATTAAAATCCTACTCTTTGACTTCAAATATTTAAAAAATGAAAGAGTAGTAAAACCTGTTACTTTACCCAAACGGTCAAACAATAGGGACCATATTTGTAACTAATTCGATTATGCAATGATCAAAATGGCCATCATTCAAGGGTAAATTTGTCCATCCATTTTGCATGTAATGTGGTCTTGACAAATAACCTTAGAAAGTCAAAATTAATAGGAAAAAAGTTCTAATTGATTTTATACAAACTAAACCAATGTTTTCAAGTTCAAGTGTTATCTTGTTTTACTATACTCGATGCATTCTATCAGGTCAACACAACCCGACCCGTTTTGACCCATTTTTTCAACAGGAATGTTGCATCTGTCTTTGCCCATACGATGATGGAACCGAACTCCGTGAGCTTCCATGTTGCCACCATTTTCACACCACCTGCATAGAAAAATGGTTGTATATTAATGCCACCTGTCCTCTCTGCAAGTTCAACATATTAAAGAACAGTAACCAAAGTGGCAGTGAAGAAGTATAATCGTGTATAAAAACAATTACGCGCTACAATTTCTTAAAAATATCTTGATCCCGGCCCATATTTGTTGTGTGATTATGATGTAAATTTTTATACCAGACTCTTGTCAAAGTTTTTCAACTTTCGGGATCGAATGAGTGGGGGCATATCTGTCATTTTGGTGTATTGTTTGATGTAAAGCTGCATAAACTGTATGTTGTAGTGATATAATGTAGGGTAATTCCTTGAGAGGCGATATATGACTATGGTTTGTGACGTACATTATCAGTTGTACTCTGTGCATTGTAATTTGTATACTTCTGTCGCATCTTGCATTGTTGGCTGTGATTATTGCACTGTAACTGGTATTTTCAGAGTGATATTGTTTGCAATATTAATTTTTATTTTGTAGAAACAATTTTACCTGCTTTTAAAAAAATGTTTATAAACGCTACTGTAATTTTGCTAACGTTTATTTTTCCTGTTGACGTCCGTTACCGATCTTTAGCTCCAGAGGGGCAAATAGGTCAACAAGTGTCACTAAAAGGACATCTTAAGAGGGGCTAACAGGTCAACAAGTGTCACTAAAAGGACATCTTAAGAGGGGCAAATAGGTCGACAAGTATCTCTAAAAGGACATACTAAACGCATTCACGTTTGTTTATTTATAAATTATGTGAGCGAGTTTTTTATATTATATGGATTAATTAAAAGTGTTTGTAAGTAAAAATGTATAGAGAAACTGATAAACTAGTAAATATATATAAACATTATTCATGAAAATAAATAGGAGAGACAAAAAGATTATAGAGAAACTGATAAACTAGTAAGTATATATAAACATTATTCATGAAAATAAATAGGAGAGACAAAAAGATTATGATAAAGGTATAAAGGTATTATTTAATTAAATATGAGAGATAAAACGTAGTGTGTTCTAACGTGAATGGGCAAATAGGTCAATAAGAGTCTCTAAAAGGACATCTTGATGTTAAGTGGTATACCTCACAACCAAAACGTTGAGAATTCAAATTCTACAACATAATTTATCCTAGAAACTTTAGGAATTAATGTAAAAAAATAAAAAGTTCAATAAGTACAAGTTATCTGGTCACAGAGAACCATAAGTTACAATCACTAACTATTCAACAACCCTACAACAAACCAAGAAACAAACAATAAAAAGAACTATTCTGCCCTTGTTTTTAAAACAAACTGATATACAGATTCAGGAATCAAGATGCAACTTTTCGAGGTGAAAGTCCCTGTTTTTTACTCGTGGCGTTCAACCCGAGTTCTTTAAGTTGCTGTTCGTTTGGCACCGGGCTCACGAGCCCGGTTCCAAGAAAATGCATAAACGCAGATGCATTCTCAAGTTTATTATGAAAACTCAACGATGATGACATGAAGATTTTAGAATTTGATTTGGTTGGTTTCTTATCAGGAATCTTGTCTAGTTCTGCAGCTTTTAGAAACCGTGAGGTTGCAGCATCCCATGAAAGCTCGTGTATTTGTGAGTCGGTTAGTGGGGCCGGTTGTTCGGTCAACGCCTGACATGTGACTTCAACGAAACTTTTCCCGTCCTTGAAGGTTCGGCAATTGGCGAATTGTTTGAAGAATTCGTTTGATACGTGGTCTGCACAAATGACTATTTTGCCCATTGCTAATGCTTCTGCAGTTGTTGTGCATACCACATCTGTGGTGCTTGGATTCAGGAACACTTTGTAACTGTTACAAGAATCAAAATGGTTAAACACTTTTCTAAACTATGTTTTTTATAAATGCAAGATATTCTTAAATGTTCAAACTTAATAATTGATAATAAACATTATGATTTAATTACACACATAGTTCTAAAAGGTTTGGTAAAAAAGGTTTAAGGTAACATGTTTGGGTTTTATGTTTTCAAGTTTCGGTATTAAGGCTAATTTCCATCGGTTTTTTCGTCATATTTTGGTGAAATGACCAAAATACCCTTATGCTTTGACTATTAAAAAAAATAAAAGGCTATTTTGGTCATTTCAAACAAAACTAACGGAGATCCGTAACGAGTTTGGGTATTAAGGCTAATTTCCGTCAGATTTTGGTGAAATGACCAAAATACCCTTATACTTTGACTATTATAGATCTAAAAGGCTATTTTGGTCATTTGAAACAAATCTAACAGAAAAGTTAAAAGAAGTTAGTCATACCACCCAAACCCGTTACAAAACTGAAAGCATAAAACCCAAACCTGATACTTCAAACCCTTAGTACACAAACATATTACTTTTCACAAACCACATGGACCATTTGTGTGTTTAAATTAAGCATTTTTTAGCTTAACTTACTCGTGGAATAACGGGTCGGCATGATCACGACCGGGGTTAACCCTAATGGTCAAATCCAACTTTTGAGCGGCTTCATGTATCTGATCAGAATCCTCACCGGTACCGAATAAATCAACCTCGAGTCCATCAAGTTCTTTTTGGTGATCATGAAGGAGATTAAGTAACTCCTTGTAGCCTTTGCTCCACACCATTTTACCAATATAATAAGCGCCTTTTGTAAATACTTCACTTCCAAGTTTCTGTTCTTCTTTCTTTTTCATACCAATTTCAAGAAACTTAGGGTTAACACCATGAACATTGCAGATAATAGATCTTGGTAGTTCCTGTGTTGCACCAGATAACCGTATCACCTGCCACAAGTTTGTCATATGTTAAATACTTAATTTAAAAAAATTAAAATTTAATTCCAAATACGAATACGCGGTTGGTAATATGCAAAGCTACCGTTTGACTCCTATATTCCAAAAAGATGACTTCATAAAATTATATTCCAACAAGAATCAGTCTGACTTGTTTGGGTACTAAGAGATTAAAGTAACACGTTTGGGTTTTATGTTTTTAAATTTGTAACGAGTATGAGTATAAAGACTAACAACTTCTGTAAGATTTGGGTGAAATGACCAAAATACCCTTTGGATCTCTGTTGATGCAACATGTAACAATAGTATTTGAAGTAACAGGTTTGTGTTTTATGTTTTTTTTTATTTTGTAACGAGTTTGAGTATAAAGGCTAAATTTTGTTAATTTTGGCTGGAATTACCAAAATACCCTTTGTATCTTTATTGATGCCATGTTAAAATAGTATTTAAAGTAACAGGTTTGGGTTTTATGCTATTAGTTTTGTAACGAGTTTGAGTACAAAGGATAACTTCCATTAAATTATGGTGAAATGACCAAAATACCCTTATGTTGATGCAACTTGTAAAAATCATATCTTTCATAAAAGAATTTGGATTTAGGGAAACATACCTTGTGACAGTATATATCAACAACCCAATTATTCATGTACTTGAGCAAAAACGCATACGCGCGTCCATTTTTCTCTCGTTTCACGTACTCCAAATAATTGGTGTGAACAATTCCGATAACAAGGCGAAATTTAGTCTTCCATCTTTTACCATGATGATACCACGTAAGATGTTCGGGTTCCTCAAGAACAGCAATATCTGATTCTTCATCCGCAATACTCTCTGTTATATCTCCAAGAGCAAGAATACTTCTTTTACTTCTAGAAAACTAATTAAAAAAAAAAATGAAAACAAAAAAGTTTCAATATTTTTACCAACAAATCAATTCTCACAAATAAAAATCCAAATTTTTTCAGCATTTTTTACCTTCCCAGGGTAAAAGCATATGGTGAAACTACACAAAAACCCGGTTCTTTGGTCAATCCATTCGCGGACATATTTCTCTTGTTCTTTTGGTGAATTAAATGTTATTTTATCGGGGTATAAATATTCTTGATCGTTCTTAGATAGCCATGGAATTACCAAAGTAACCTTTCGGTTTACGTCTTTCGCGAGATAAGCTGCACGAAATAGAGGATTAACAGCAGTTCCAGTCATCCATGGAAGGCTAGCAGTGGTGAATATCGCGATATGCTCTTTTTTATCCATGTATTCATTGACTTTATACACTAAGAAGAGGTTTTGGGTTGTTGATAATTATAAGTTTCTTGTAACACCATCCAATAGTGAGAATTAGGTGATTTGAACTGCAGTTGAAGGTAACAATTACAGAAATGCAGTTATAAGTAGTCTCATTTATGTAACTTTTCAATTCTACATAATTAACTGTTTCTGAATTTTCAAATCAATGATCAATAGAATGTGCATATTCAAGATCACAAAATAACTACAGAATTGTACTACTAATAATTAAGCAGGAATCATGAACACTAGCTACCCATTAACAACATCAATTTCACCAAATGTGAAGGAAAAAAAGTTTATCAAATACATAAAAACCCCTCTTTTATGCAACCATACATCAAACACCGACACGATGTAAAAATTACTTGCAAATTAGCTGAAATCATGAGCAATTGTTGTTCATAATGAACATCAAACTCCAATCAAGTACGAAATTTCACCATTATATAATTTATATGACCAAATGATGGATGATCGAAGATTTTGCTGAGTTAATCCAGAAACAGACAATAACGCGTAGAAAACAGCAACTTGCATCAACATAACTCTATTTTAGCGACTTTTTCATGAGTAATAATAGTAGATGAATCGATGAGCGATCCACAACATGAGCAAGTTGAAATCAGGAAAATAAAATCAACTGATACGTTAATAAGATTAAAAGCAGCAGCGTTATTGAAATCAAGTTAAAAGCAGAGATCCAGTTAGTTGTATCGAAAACGAGAAACGTACCTTAGAAAGGAAACAGACAATAGTTGGTGATGAAGAAGATTAAAGAAAAGTGTACGCCAGAAAAACAAGCTAACAGACGACCAACGATAACTGAGACGTGAAACCAAAGATGCGCATATTCTTTAACCCACCTGGTAAAGTGTTTGGAATCAAACAAGATAAACTAAATAAATGATGAATTATTTGTTGTACTTACTAATGCTGATTGTGGTTTTAGAAAAAGTAAACTTGTAGGGTACACCTGTCCATTTTTATTAACAGCTTAAGTTTATTATCAACAATATCTGAACTATCATTCGGCTTGGTGGTCTAATGGCAGGGCTTTGACTCTTGCCTCTATGAGCACCAATATGGGAGGTCTCGGATTCAAATCCGGGCAAATGTAAATGTAAATATTTAAGGTGGAATTTAGGA
The DNA here is from genome assembly GCA_009936405.2 of Stevia rebaudiana. NCBI lineage: Eukaryota > Viridiplantae > Streptophyta > Magnoliopsida > Asterales > Asteraceae > Stevia > Stevia rebaudiana. Next base: position 1,746,783 of record WOUH02000036.1, read on the forward strand.
GTATGATAGTTTGTCGTTCAAAAAAACAGTATCTGAACTCACACCATAGCTGTGTAGCCCAATATTTGCTTTAAACGAATTGAAATCTTGAATTACCTTTAGTTACTAGTACGTTTGCCTCCCACAAAATTGGTGAGGGTTCAAATCCTTGCAACTGAAAGGTTGAGTGAAATTTAGTGAAAATAAAAATTTGATGTTCAAAAAAAAAAAATATAGTACGTTTTAAAATAACTAATAAATGATAAGTTTGTGAAGTGCAGGGAGTAATTATGGACATAAATTCTTAGTTTTAAATATAATTTTTATAAAGAATAGTAAGATACAACTCATCAATGCAGGGAGATGTTCCATTAAGAACCATTTTTTATTAAGAACTAAAAAACTATTTATATTCACATATTTAATACATATGGCGGTTAATTGACTGTCGGTCACACTCATATTCTCTCTCCTAATAAATCATTAATACATTATGTACAAGTGTTTTATGCGATTTTTATTATATATGAAAGCATTGTACCTTTTAAAAAAATAAATAATAGAATAATATAAATAAAAGATAAAAAGAAAACAGCACATAAACACCTTGAAAACCATTGGGGGTGCACTTTAAACATGTGGTTTTCAGTTGTGAGAACAAGGACTTTCTGTAACGCAACATGTATTTTACAAAACAACTAAAAGAATAGTAATGTTCATAGCGACAAAGCTTATATATAAAAACTTTCAAAAACTTAGAAATTCAATTATAATTCTTACGAATTACTTTTTTTACATTTTTTATTATAAGGGTTATAAATGTAAATATATATATATATATATATATATGTATATATTTATGCAATTTTATTATAACATTTACATTTAGGTTATTATAATTTATGTGAATAAGTTCTTTATATTATAAAGATTGTTTGAAAGTGATTGAGTAGAGATATATAGAGAAACTAACGAAACCAGTAAATATACAGAAACATTATTAATTGAGAGAAAAATGTAATGATAAATTTATTAAAAAAATATTATTTGATTTAACAAAAAAAATAGTAGTTAATAATAGAGGTATAAAAAATATTAATTAGTTGAATAAGAAAGACAAAAGATAGTAATAAAGATATAAAAGGTTATTATTTAATTAAATAAAAGAAAAAAAAATAATTTTAACAAAATTATAAATATATAAATAGAGACACAAATGTAAATGCTCTCACTCATATACAACTTATACACTTATACCCTACATGAATGTACTTGAGTGAATTACATGTATATAACTTCATGAACTACATATTTTAAATATTTTTTTTATATTTGAAATTTATAATTAAAAGCTATAAAAAAATATAAAAACTTTGATTGGCTGGTAATCCAATTCACAGCTATCAATAACTTTTAATATGTCAAAAAAAAAAACATTTAACAACTTATTCACATTTATAACAACCAAATAACATTCGTTATTTTTTGAGAAAATACCACAGAAATATAATAAGTTTGCCAACTGTTCCAATTAAATCATTCAAATTTATTTTGTCTATTTAAAGTCACCCAACTTTCATTAAGTGTTTCAATCCTATGTAACTTTTTAAATTTGTTTGAGTTTTTTAAAAATGATTGAAGTAAATGAAACATATATAAATATTAATTTAAAATAAGTAAAATCCTTTTTCAATTAACTTGAAATTTGAGGTAATTGTGAAATAAAACAAGTTAATTAAAATAATAACAAAGTCTCATAATTATAAAATTTAAGTCATACTAAAAATAAGCATTCATTAATCAATAACAAATATTCATATATGTTTCATTGACCTAAATCAATTTCAAAAAATTTAAATTTTCATTAAAAATATACATATAATTAAAACACTTCAATTATTTGATTAGAAACAAAAATAAGGCTTCTTTTAAGTGATAGCGTCACTAAATTCTAGTAAATTCAACTATTTTTGTTCTCTTAAGACATGAACAAAAACTCCAACAAAAAAACGGTGGAATAAAAACTTCGCTATTAAAAAAATAACTAATACTCAAAAAGTCTACACTGCTTATAACCATCAAAGTAACTCTTCTAATACCATTAATAATTGTATAACACCATCTTTAGAATTTTCAATTGATCGGAAGAAACCAACATAATATAGAATATAATGAAATCAAAGCTTTATAATCAACATAATTGTAAGATTTTAAACATATGATTTTGGGAGAATACTAAAACTCAATCAAGAAGAAAGATTAGAAGGTTGTTATGCAAAAACATAATTGTAAACAAATTATTTTTGTAAGTTTTTTTATGCCATAACCCAAATACAAGAATTACCCGGCTCAATTAAATCCGAATAAATAATATAACTTGGGTCGGTATTTAGGGGTGTTTGAGATTGCTTATTTAATTCTAAAAGTGTTTTTTTTTGTAAAAGTGCTTATTAAGTATTTTCAATCGGTGGCTTTTAACAACCTAAATAATTTCTTTATCGTTAAATTTTTGTTTGCCTAATTGATCGACCTAACAAACCTGGTATGATTCTGTTATATTGATTTATTGAGTTAAATTATAAAATTCATCTTTTACTTCATCCAATTCGAAGCATAATATCATTTTATCATGATCTTTATAAATCCAAGTTTTAGTCCCTGCAACAGAAAACCGCACATGAGTAGATTCCCCATCCAATTATTTGAAACATTATGGCAGCTAAAACGCGTTTTAATGTCGGATTAATAACGCATTGACATCTAATAGGCCAACATAGCTTAAACCAACTGGTTCAAACTGAAGCTAAATAAGATGTTCAGATTTTAATTTAAAACCAACGTTAGAAAAAGTTTCGAGATCAAATATAGAATAAGCTTAAAAATTAACGCATCTGCTCAGATTTATGAATTGTAATCTCATTAATTCCTTTGTTTAAAAAGAATCACTGAAGTCTGACATGTGATTAGATTCATAATTCATAAAGGCAAAAATTAGAAAAATTTGATGTAAATCCAGATTTCAGTTTAATCAAAATGAAACTTAAATACTCGATTAAAATTGCAGAAAGTAATAAAATTTGTACGCACATAAAAATCAAAGATGGAGATCAGAGGTTGGTTAAAAAGTTGTCGTACACGGTTAATTCAGAAACACGGACCAATTAATTGATCATCATTTCTCCAGACTAAAAAACGAAAAACGAAATTAACAGATTTTAATATGTTTGAGCATGAAATAGTACGATCTCCAGATGGAAATCGGCTCATTTGTTCATCATCAGAGACTTAAATACCAATAATCACAAACAAAAAGTCGATCATTTTGTTGCAGTTAAATTCTTCCTCATTTGATGAACACAGAACGATTAACTGTTGAATCTTCAAACTATAATCAAACAGAAAAAACTTGGAAAACAAATCCCTGTTGCGCCGACTATGAAAGTCGGTGGTAGAATTTATAGAGAAATAGTGGATTATTTGATCATAAAATTGCCGGTTAACCCTAATAGATAGTGAAACTGGGCTTCAGCCGAATGAGAAGCGGCCTACTTAAAAGTTTGGGACTTGGAAACTGACAATGTGGGCTTTTGCAAAAATTTTATAACCACTTTCTCTTTAAAAAGACCGGTAAACTTAAATGTCTTAAATTTAGAGCCGTAAACAAATTAAACGAACACGAAAGGGCCATATCTGATTGAACCCACACGTCATCTGGGAGGAAACCTGCTTCATGGTAAACCTCTTGACACGTCATCTGGGAGGAAACCTGCTTCATGGTAAACCTCTTGACTAGCCGCCCTAGTTGGGTTTCGAAAACTATGGATTTTGAACGATTGTCATAATAGGTTTTAGTACGTGAGACACACCATCCTGCTTACTAAGGGTATTAAAAAAACAATGCACTATCATGAAATATCAAGAAGATTGTGAAATCAAACCTTGCTAAGGAAAAAATAGCCATTCTAAAAAATAAATGCAAATACACTTTTAATTGTGATAAGTATGGTCGGATGTTGAGCTAGAAGAAGTAAACCTGAGAAGTGAGAGGGTTTACGAATTTCATCTGATTCTCGCTTATCTAGGAGGGACGGTCTCACAAAGGTTAGAGGATTCGACTTTGGCTACACCGCCCGGCTACCGGTGGCTAGCATGTGAGATCCTCTGCTGTTCAGAAAAAGGTAAACAACCAACGTCATGTAACTGACATAGATGTTCATGGTGTTGGGTTTGTGAATCACAATCTAAAAGAATGTATGAATCTATTTAAGGTTGAGAGCTATAAACAAACATGCATCACATGTAGTGACCATGTCATATGAACATATATATAGGTTGGAAGAGCTAAATGCATGTTGCATATGACGTTTCATGTTCGATACTTCTAAGTAGAGTTTGAAAAGAACAGACATGTTCCATCATGTCTTGTAAAAAAAGTGTTTTCTAGGTGTTTGATTCGTTAATGACTGATAAAGTTGTGTGAGCATAGTGTTTGCTAATAATCCATATATATACTAATAATCCATATATATGTATATATAGACGATAATCACAACGTAGTCTCATAGCGGAAACATGAGTTTTGAAGTGAAATACAAGGGACTACGATTCTATGACAATATTTAGATTGAAACAATGAAAGATCTATGTGATTTTAATAATTCAAACTATTACACATTGGCCAATAATAATCTAAATTAGCACTCTAGTCAAGAATAATCACAACTATTACTTTGTTTCTCAATAGCAATCCAATAAGCACAACTATCAAAGATTTCCACTTGATTTATAAATGATTTTACCTCAATTTTGCTTCAACGTTTTTTGTAATTTACATTATTATTTTTTATAGAATTTGAGAGGAAATCAAGTGTATATATTTGGTATTTTTGTTTATAGGATTGTTACTTACAAACTATAGTGATAGTTGATATTATTTTTTGGCCATAGTGATAGTTTGGATTATTAATATCAAATTTATTATTTTTTTAATACGATTAATCCAGCATAATTATAAGTTATTGTTCCATAAATTTAAAGAAGTCAGTTATATACTATATTAAAAACCAATGTATTAGGTACAATAGCTATTGTATCTTTTTCCTATAATTTCTTTTCTTTTTCACAATAAACGTAATCAATTTGGATGAGGTGAGTAAAGAAAGCTTTAGACCTTATGGTTTAGGCACATGCCTTAGTGGCCTTACACAATTCGAACACGGTTCTAGCCTAAGCATGTCCAAAATCTACCATCTATTTATTCTATTTTTGTTTAAAGCAATTTAACTGTGAAATATTGCTGCACTTTTTTTTTTGTTGTTTTAATATTTTTTTTTTTACAAAGATAAAATATAACCTTCGACTTTGTCTATATGATAATATTTGTTTTCTTATTGATCGCACACAATTTCATTGCCGCTCTCACGTTGTGAGACACTTTCGAGTTATAACTTTGAGTTATGATTTTTGATATTTTATGTGTTGCATTTTTATAATGTTTGGTTATGCGCGACATTCATTCTATTTTGATTAGGCACAAAATATTCAAATTTTTAATTGTTATAAGCCGATTCAATATTTGTTTTCTTGATATATTAGGATTTTACGCCAGAGTAACAACAAACGTTTTGAGTTTTGGGGTTTTGTTGAATTAATAGTTGTTACGATATGTTTTTGTATACGCGTTATGATATTCAAGCCCGTTGCAAAGTTTATCGCGCAACGCGCATGGGAACTTTTCTAGTTAAGAACATACACTATCTGCTTTTAAAATAAATGAATAATATCATTTTTGTTACAATACACTATTTCTAATCATGTTTGTATAATGCGTGGAATATAGAATATTAATTCCATGTTAGTCCACGACAATCACTTTTACATGGATTAGATTCCTTATGCATGCAACTGACTGCGTACAAATTGACCATTGGACCTAGAGGATGCGTCGTGCTTTAAACCCATACCGGTCACAATACTCGGTTATGGTGATTTTATGCTTAAAGTTGGTTATTCTTTTGTTTTAACTTTTAAGATCGAACCAGATTTTGAATAGTACAACTTGATAAACCATTGGATGAAATAAGTATTAATCTAATTGATTTATTGGTATATATATAAATGATTTGTTGCCATCATTTTAATTGTAATTAAATTATTAACATACATTATTGAGATCCTAAATTTGACATGTAAGTTTATTCACTGATTTGAGCTTAATGTATGCAACTCTATTGTCAATCAATCTCCATCCATTTGAGAGGATATTCAAGTTCATGCAATTAGGGGTGGTTTTATCATTTTAGAGGCCTCAAGCGAAACAAAAGGTGGTTTACGTATTCTTATTAAGAAATATGTTAAAAATCATCAAAATTCTGTTGAACGCGGCAAACCCTAAACATTCGTCCCACGTATAAAGCAAAAAACGTGTGATCCTCCTTTCAATAGACCATTCCGAGGCACCTGCCAGGAATTCGATTCCTTAACATTCCGCTGCCCGTAAATTCTTCTACCCAACAAACCTCATTCAACTTGAGCACGACAGTAATATTATCACCCTATCCATGCAAATTATCATGTATCCACATACATGAACAAAATGTCACTATCATAAACTATTTGTGAAATTGACATCACAACAATTTATATTTTTTGGGGATTCTGTTTGATTCGACGGAGAAATGTGGAGGAGGACGGTGGCGGAAAACCTACGGCGGTTTTCTATGGCGGCGTCATCAATGTCTTCGATTCCGAGTCCGTGTATTGTTCATAAGCGTGGAGCTGATATTCTTCATGATCCCTGGTTTAATAAGGTTTGTTGATCTGAAATTTACGATGTCTAGATTTTGTGCGATTTGCAAATGATCTTCGAATGTTTTGCACAATTGCAGTACTTTTGTTGTTGAATTTACGTTTTAATTGAGCTTTCATGCCGTAAATGTTGTTTCTGGGAAAGCATTTAAGAGTTTATACGTACTATGGTTTTTTGGCGATTTGTAATTAATACTAAGTTTCAATTTAATTTGCTGTCAAAGCATTCAACTCACACAATCATTATATATTTAGTTTTGATCTTACTCGATTTCACTCATGATGATAGTTATGAGTGAAATGGGGAATGTAACTTCCTTGTAAGCGAAGTTAAGTGTAAATCTGTGGTCTAAATTTGTCTAGTTTTTTCAAACATTGAACTGAGACAACGTTTTAGGACAACGTTTTTTTAATTCATAAAGGAAACTAAAATGTGAGTCTGATGTTTAATTTGGTGGTTGTGGTATATATATTTGCTTTTTGAAACATTGTGTCCAACATCTTGTTTCAAAGATTGATTGTATCTAATGAAAGAGATCTGAAAATCCTCATATTGAATAAGGTTAAAAGTTAAAACATGTTTCTAACATTAAAATATGGTGGTTGTCATAAAGTAATCTTATTATACTTTATTTATAGTTTATACACAACCAACATGTTGGCAAATAAGGAAAAGAACACGTACACTAGTTGTAAAAGTTACTCTAGTTACAATGGGTAAAAAGTTTGTCACTCTTTTGGAATATAAGATTTTTGTCCATCTTTTTTAAAATTGAATATATACCCTTTGTTATGAACTTATGATGAAATATGGATAAAGATAATTAGTGCAGCCTTTTTCTCATTTCTGAAAGTGGATACATGTATTCATTGATCGGAATATATAATCGGTAAACTAACCTGAAAATATTATTTTATATTCAGAAAGTGAGTCGGAGGGTTGATTAAATTTATTATACTGTGATGATTCACAATGGACTTAGTTTCTGGAAGTTATTTGGGTCAAATGCTTGATAACTTCATAAACACTTGTTAAATAGTTTTAATATTATGATGCTATTATTCCATATTTGAAACATAATTTCCAATAATATAAATTGACAAATAGAAGTACTTATATGTACCAACAATGTGTATATACTATTTATCATTTTTCTTCAAGAATAGTTAGTCTTATACAGTTATACTTAAGGCTTTTATATTATCCTAATATGCTACTAATAAAATTAAATTGATACAATTAATTTAGTCTTTAATTAATTAATTAATGTTGAAGAGCAGGATACCGGGTTTCCTTTAACAGAAAGAGACAGATTTGGGCTTCGCGGTCTTCTTCCACCTCGTGTCATATCATTCGAACAACAATATGAACGATATAGTGAGTTTTATGATCTTTTTTTAATTATTTTGTTTAGTTACTAGATTAGCATCAAGCTTGTAACAATAATAATATTTTTTTATCTACTGTTAGTGAATTCATATCGATCGTTGGAAAAGAATACATCAGGTCAACCAGATAATATTGTATCATTAGCGAAATGGAGAATCTTGAATAGATTACATGACAGAAATGAGACATTATACTACAAGGTATGTTTATTGACAGAATCCATATATACTTTATGATATGAATGATTAAACATAATGTAATAATCAATAATATTGTGAATTTTCATCTTCAGGTATTGATTGATAACATTGCAGATTTTGCTCCAGTAATCTACACTCCTACAGTAGGTTTAGTATGTCAAAACTATTCAGGATTATTTAGACGCCCACGTGGCATGTACTTTAGCCGCGAAAGATAGAGGAGAGATGATGTCAATTATATATAACTGGCCAGCTCGTGAGGTATAATATAGGATCCCTTTTTTAATAGTTTAGAAAATTTAGTTGTTTGTTGTTTAGTTGAGAAATTTCTTTTGATAATGTTTTCTTTTATATCTATACCAAAGGTGACATTTTAATCCATTCAGTTATGAATGGTTGATTTTGGGTATGTTTTTACCTCTAACCACGTTAAAAGGTAGTTCGTAAAAAATGAATCTTTTTTTGTTTCCGCATTAATATTGATTCAATTGAAAAAAGATGATTACAATAAATTGGCAGGTAAATGGCAACAAACTACGCCGCAACCTTGTTTTTAAATGAAAAACCGGTCCCACCTTGAAAAATTATCTTATTTGTAATCTAGAGTACTAATAGATAATATGATGTTTTTGTGATTATTTATTTAAATAAAATTGAATCGTACAAAATTAATCCAACCTGACTAGTACAAAAAATATTTGTTTTGACCTGTTGCCCAACGTGACCTGCCACCTCTAATATATGATAAGTTATTGAAATTTCTTTTATGGATTTAACTAATTAAATTAGAAAAAAAATACTGGTAGAATTAGCTACTTTGATTTCAACTGACTAGTTATTGTTGTAAACAAATTATATTATTATTATTCAGGTAGACATGATAGTGCTTACAGATGGCAGTCGTATTCTGGGATTAGATGATCTTGGAGTTCAAGGAATTGGAATTCCAATTGGGAAACTTGATATGTATGTTGCTGCTGCTGGAATCAACCCACAAAGGGTATGTTTTTTTATTATTATTTTTTTTAATATTTGACAAGATAACTTATTTCACCAAAAACCACACATAATATTTTGATGGTGGCTAACTTGCTACAGGTTCTTCCTATTATGCTTGATGTTGGAACCAACAATGAAAAGCTTCTAGAAGATCAACTCTGTAAGTAGCCACACATTCAGAGAAATTCAACTAAACTTTAAATTAATTTGTTGAAAAACTAATTTCACTTGTGAAAAAGTGTAAAAAAGAAATAAATAATATTTAGGCTGTGTGACAGATCATGTCATGTTAATTACTTGAACAGATTTGGGATTAAGAGAACGAAGGTTGGAAGGAGAAGAATATATATCAATAGTAGATGAATTGATGGAAGCTCTTCATGCTCGCTGGCCAAAAGCGATTATTCAGGTTCATTCATTTCATGATTTTTTAAATTTGTATTTTTTTTCGTATAATAAATAATAACCTTTTTTAAATGGCCATTTTGAATTAGTTTGAAGATTTTCAATTCAAGTGGGCTTTTGAAACTCTTCAAAGATACAGAAAGAAGTACTGCATGTT
>WOUH02000036.1:1763233-1776385 GCA_009936405.2 Stevia rebaudiana
AAAGAAACAAATAAAAAACTGAATAATTTATTTTTAAAACACAAATATAAATTTAAATATCTATGAATTGTAAATTACCATTATACTACGTACATGTAACATCGAACATTTTATGACGGAATGTTTTTAACAAGACTCCATTATACTTTTATTAAAGATAAAAAAGTTTGTGATTCAATAATACAAGCTACTTTAAAAAAATAATAGCTTGTAAAAAATTAATACATTATTTAATTTTATAAGAAAATTTTAATTTCACTTTTGAGTTTTTTTCTTCCTTCTTTTTTTTTTGTCTGTTGTTTTTCAACTTTCTACGGTCCAAACAGCAGTATGCCAGTATATATCTGTTGATCCCAAAACTGAATCACTCTGCACCTTTGAGTCTCACTGCAGCAATTTCTCCCTCGCTGTATCGCTCACAAACAGATCTTAACATCCTGCATTTGGATTGCGAGAATTGAAGCACAACAAGATTCATATCGATCTCAAGTCTGTGCCGTATGATTTCGTTTTTAAATCTCTTCTACCATTTATCTAGTATCTGGTACAGTTGCTTATGGTTTTAGAATTTAGCCAATCAGTTAAATCACAAGATTAAACCCTGATTGATGTATTATTTTTAGGTTTGTTAGAACTAGTACAAATTTATAGCATTTTGAGTGCATCAATGAAAGTTGAATTGAAAATTTGAATTGTACGGCTGTTGTTGCTGTATGTGATCGATTTGATTGTGATTTAACTACACAAGTTAGCTAAATTGTCATCTAAGTTTATGTATTGAAATGTGATACCGGAAATTGAATCACTTCTCAAGTTTCATGGGGAAACTTGGCTGATTTGAATAAAGGAGATAGATATTTATAGCATTAGGAAAAGAATCTGACAGTTTAACTCAAATTCTGACATTTAGGGCTTTCGTTCATCTTCATGATCGATTACATTTGTTATAGATCTGTTTAAAGTTGTTGTTTCAGATTATGATAGGAAATTTAAAGTCTCAAGTTTGAAAACATAGATGATAGAAATTGTAGCATCAATAGTGGAATAGATGTTAACATTAAACCATTAATAATGGAACTTGGAAGTTCAAGTTCAAGCTTGATTTTAGGGATTTCATTCATCTTTTTGGTAGATTTAATTTTCATAGAGTTATTGATGAAGAAATTTACATATTTTCATTAAAACTATTATTTGGGGGTTAAAGTTGTATAGACTTTTATAATTCAGACCTACATACACAAATGACGGACTCATGGTCGTATGGATTTATGATTCAAAATCTCATGCCATATTGGGAAATTTGGACGGTTTTCTAATCCAATGATAATTATAAACGATTAACATAAGCTACCTTCTTGTTCAGATAAGCATCAATGCTGACGTATGGCTAGCGGTGGTTTTGTATTTAATTGTGTTGTGTCATTATTTATCGGTTGTGTTTGTATCTATTTAATTGAATAAATGTTGTTGACCCAAAAACATGAAAAACATGGTACTACAAACAATGGGCATAGCACACAGGAAAATTTGGTTGGTTTGATACAATTTATGAACTTTTTTTCATTTTTCTTAAATTTCAAGGATTGTAATAATGTTATTATTTAATGGTTCATTCATTTTGTTGATGTTTGGTGTCAGTAATCTTTAGATTGAAGATGGCTCTGAGAAAACCTGGTTTGATTGCTTTATTTGATGTGGATGATACTCTTACTGCTCCAAGAAAGGTACATGTTTATATCTAAATTATGATTTTTTTTTTACCAAACTTGAATTTCTATAGATGGCATCTTGCCAATATAACTGAGTTTTGATTTTGAAAAGCATTTTATTTAAGAACGAGAAGTTGTTTGTCTTAGTGGTAATACGGTAAAAATCTGAATTTTTATTTGTTACTTTAAATAATTGAAGCATTTTCATGTTGCAGGGCGTTACTCCAAAGATGTTGAAATTTATGCAGGATTTGCGAAAGGTGCGCGTTTTATTTTCAATTTATTGATACTATTTCATGTTATTAACTGTCATGGTTGTTTTGCCTGCTTGCAGGTTGTTGCTGTTGGTGTTGTTGGAGGATCTGACTTTGTTAAGATATCAGAACAGTTAGGGTCAACAGGTCAACTGTTATGCTCTTTCTTTACTTAATTTTTTGATAAATAAAAAATAATGTTGGGAGTTATAGTAATTCTTTACATACAAAGTTTTTTGATGTATTTACCCAAGTTCTTGAATATAAATCTCTGGCTTTTGTTTATTTTACTTTTCTTATTTGCAATTGGGTTGCTTCTTTGATATATACTTTTGGAACAGGTTTTAATTTATATTTTATAAAAATTAACAATTCTAGTTCTTATGTGTATGCAGTTATAAATGACTATGATTATGTGTTTGCTGAGAATGGTCTTGTGGCCTACAAGGATGGAAAACTAGTTGGAACACAGGTACTGTAACAAACATTAAAAACACCATTAATAGAAAAAATTATATAATCATTACACTCATTAAAGATCTTAGAAACTAGTTTTGTTAATCTATCATTTTGATAATTATTGATCAATTCTTCCTTGTGCAGAGCCTGAAGACGTTTCTAGGGGATGATCAGATCAAGGTAAAAGAATTTAATTTCACAAGATATCGTTAACCAATTTAACGGGTGTTTGAACCAGTGCAACTTATAAATTAAAACAGATAATCAATTAACTGAAGCTTAGTTTTTTTTACAAGTATTCAAATAACCAGTTTTCTTACAAAAACTCTGATACTTTTACCAATCTGATATTTTTGACCCTAAATAATCAAAATCACTTTTTGATAACAATTTCATGGTACCTTTTTTTAATTATTTACTCATTTGTTAGTATTTTGTTCAGGTTGGTCTCATGCAATATATAATTTTATATGAACCCCAACCCATCAAACAGGAAATACAGACAAATTTTTTTAAGTACATGCGATATAAATGTTGTTATACGTCTTTCTGGATTTTCTATTTTTATAATGAAATTTACATTAATATGGTGTAGGAGTTTGTGAATTTTACCCTTCATTACATTGCTGACCTAGATATCCCAATTAAAAGGTGAGTAAAAACCTATAATATTGTAACAATTATTATACTTTTTAAACATCTTAATAGAATATCTTAATTCTTAAACTATAGGGGAACTTTCATTGAGTTTCGAAGTGGGATGATCAACGTTTCACCTATCGGACGAAACTGTAGTCAAGAAGAAAGAGACGAGTTTGAGAAATATGACAAGGTTCAAATCTTTTATTCATTTGGAACTAAGGTTCACATCAACAATTTGATTTTAATGATAAATTGCATTTTAGGTTCATAATATACGCGCAAAAATGGTGGAAATTCTTAGAGAGAAATTTGCTCATCTCAACCTTACGTTTTCCATTGGTGGCCAAATTAGCTTTGATGTAAGTAACCTCTTACTAAAGATGGCAATGGGCCGGGTATGGGCTGGGCTTTGATAGTACCAGGCCCATATCTGATAGGGATGTCAATGGGGCTGGCTTTGATAGTACCAGACCCATATCTAATAGGGATGGTAATGGGTCGGGTTTTGGTAATCTCAGTCTGAAACTCGGTTAAAAAAACCGCGTCCGAAACTCATGTGTGAATAAAAACATGAGATTATGATTATGAAATCTTTTATTGGTTAATAACATCTTTTTAAAAATGATTTTAATAGGCCTTCCCACAAGGTTGGGACAAAACTTATTGCTTGAAATACTTGGAAGAATTTCAAGAGATTCACTTCTTTGGAGATAAGACTTACAAGGTATATGTATATATTTTTTAATTTACATTTCTTTTATTTCCTTTTAGAATTTTATTAACGGTCATTAACTTTTTTTATAGGGGGGAAATGATCATGAGATATATGAATCTGAATGGACTGTTGGTCACACAGGTTAGTCTGTTATTCAAATTTTATATCATATTTTCTCAGTCTCATAAACTTTGCATTTTACATGTGTGTTTGGGTAGTTGTAAAATATATAGTATGGATTCAAACTAATACCATTAAGTTACTATTTCAATACTGATGACGATTTGTCGACATTTTGTTTCTGGTTTTCAGTTACGAGCCCTGATGATACTTTGGACCAGTGTACGAGTCTGTTTCTTGAGAAGCAAGTTTGAGGTACTCGACTCGTTTAAAAAAAAAAAAAAAAGTCTTGTTGTGCAGTAACGTTGCTCATCATGTAATATTTAGATAAAAAGATATAAAAGTACTTTTTCCTACTCTTTTAGAGTGATCAACTCACTTTTTATTTATATGAAAGACGGGAGAATGTGATTTTTTTTTTGGTAACCATGAGAACTTGTAAGACACTAACCAGAAAGCTCTTGGCGACCAACAATTAACTGCTATAAAATAATCCCTGAAGGTTGAGAGGCACGGTGTGATTGCTATTCATAAGCATAATTTCAAAATGAATTAATGATTTATGAAGCAATATATGGTAGATTGTTATATATATTAATATATATAATACATTTCAAATATAAATTAACATGAAAATGTCTAAAATAACATATGGGACATTTGGGGTGCTTGAAGAGCTGGAGACAAGTCATAATGTCGTCACATGTATATTCTTGTCCCCACTTATTTTGATCGACTAGTGTCTTGTTTGGGGGCTTTTTGCATACCCGAATGGACTTTTTACGATTTATATTATATTTTGGCTAATCTCGTTTGAAAATTTGAGGGATTTGTGAGTAGGTGTTCAAATTCATCTTCTATTATACTTATATACTATGTATAGTGTTTTAGTGATAATATTAAAAAGGTGTTGTCATGATGTACGTATATGTCGCATAACCAATCAAGTGAAACTAAAAAAAATTTGTGTTATAGTTTTTGTACGAGTGTTGGGTTTAATTTAGAAAAGAGAGTATGGTATGTAGTATTTGACGTATTGTGTTTGGTGAAAAAATAAATTACAAAACTATAATGCCCACGGGCGGTGTTCTAGCCTTTTTAGAGTACCAAGCTACCAACTCATCTTATCATGCTCAGTACACAACGTCATAGTTTTGACCAAAAGTAGCAAACCACTGACTACAGATTCCGTTAAAAGGTAAGGAAAACCACCTGGTTTGTCGGATTGGATGTACCATCCAGCTTTAACAGTTTATCGTTTTGTTTTGACGATTCCTAACAATAATTTTCCCTAAAGGATAGGTTTTTTTATTAACCTATGAAGTGATAAAAGTGGTTCATGAAACTAATGCACATATGTAACTTATTACTAATAAAATTACCAAAGATAATCAAATGTCATACGTTCGATTCTGAACCACGAACTAAATCATAACCATTAAACATGTATTGTGTATATTCAAACTGGCTAAGTTAAGTCTGTTTGGACATATCGATTGATATTAACAACAGTTGATGAACATCCATATTCATTTGGTAAAATTTTATAAAATAACTATTAAGCTTTTATACACAACTTTATGCATTTATGTAAAAGTGTTAAATCTTATCTTGCTTGTTTAATACAAGTAATTATACCCTGATATTTTTTTTAATTTAGCCATTAACTTTGTAATCACTTCATTTGCATCATTTTTATGTCATATGATGCATATTAGTCATTCAAGAGATTAAACGGAACTGTTGGTTTGATAGCTAGGAAAATGTTCATAAATAGAATGCTTATTGTAGAAAGTGTAACAAAGATTAAAAATAAAAACTCACATTTTACAAATGTTTAAAGTCATAAGACAATAACCAATGCCAAAAAACTACAAGTTTAGAGTGTTTCATTTAGCATTAACTAGGTGGAAATTGATTGTGATTTCTCTTCTTAAAATTATATATTTCGATTATATAACTCCTACCTAATTTATTAGATTATATATAAAATTAAATGGTTATTTTTTTAATAAAAATAAATATTTTATTTGCGGTTTTTTAAATTATGATTCCTATTCACATAAACCTATACAATTTATGCAAAACACTTACTTTAAAATTAAAACAAATTATATATAATCGGCAATTAACCTTAATATCTCACACTCATTTTTTTCTCTTTAAACAAACAATACCTTGTTTAATAAACATTATCGAGTATTTCTACCGGAATTGTTAGACATTCTATCTTAATGTTTGTTCACGTGTGATTTTATGTTTCTGATTATGTTAGAATGGATTTCTATTATGTTTACTAACATTTAAGAACACTATTTTTTTTTAAATATCAGTACGTATCATCTATAGGTTCAACTAACTCAATTATGCTACAAATCAAAACCAAAACTGGCTCAAAATTCCGTATTAACAAGACTTAACCAAATGATCATTATGTAATTGTTCGGTTAAGGTAAAATGGTGAATCAGTTAATTGAACTATAAGAGTTATTATTTGTTTAAGAATGAGAAATAGTATATTCCAAAGGGTATATAGCATCCAAAATTTGTGTTCCCATTTTCTTCATCATTTGATCACCAATCAACGAACTTCATTTTTCTAAAAAAACCCAAACAACAAAGACGGGTCAACAAAAATAAAACTGAACCCTTCATTTCATTTCATTTCATTTCATTTCATTTCATTTCATTTCTCTTTGTTAACAAATCCTTGCTAATTAACACTCTCTCGCTCTTAAACCATTCGTCCTTTTCCATTTCTAACCTAATTTTTCTGTAACTATCCGCCCTTGATTGTTGTTCGAGCTCCAGATTCTACTCCCATCTGTCACGATCAATCAGGTAAATTTGAAATTCATTCTTCATTACTTCATCTACACACTCATACATCATCTGTATCGCACACATATATATGTGTTTTGTGTTTGTTAGGTGTATATGCGTATGTGTGTAATGTTTGTTTCCAGGTAGCATGTGTAATTTAGTTTAACTTTTGAGTAAATGGCTGTTGTATTGTTTCTAGGGTACATTTATGATTGAAAGTTGGAATGATTTGAATTAAACTTCAGATTATTGAAATTTGCTTTGAGTATTTGGAACGCATCAATATGAGCAGATTTACGTGTGTCTGGCTAGTTTGGAATAGTAGATATTTGCAAAGCTTTCATAGTTGAGTGTTGATGGTCAAAATTATTGACACGGAATGTACATTTAGTCTTATATGAAATGAAAATTTTAGTATTGAAGTCTAACTGTTAGATAGGTCAAGTTTCACTGCTTCAGTAATCAATTGTTTTGATGTGTCCACTGTTCATTTGCATAACACCAAAGTCAACTGATCATAAACATGATTTTCTTTGATTGGAGTCTGATTTTAGACCTGCAGACACATTAATGTCTCCAGTTTCACATGTGTTTTATTTAAATGTATCATGAATGGTGGGTACACATTTTACTTTTTAGTAATTGAACTTCAAAAGTAAATTTAAAATGAATGAATATTTAATCTGTAAATTCAGTTCCTAATCTTTTAGATGGTTGAAAGTATGATAATAGGGCATCTACAGCTGTGATTAAGCTAGTGTAATTGACTGTTGGAATGTATAGTGGAAAAATGTTGATTGACATCAAGTCCATGATCAGAAAATTGATGTTAGATGGTTGGAATTTGATTTTGTAATCATACAAATATCAATATTTTTCTTGTGTTTCTGGCGAATTTGAATTAGCATGCAATGATGGATACTCGGCTGTTAGGATTTTAAATTAAATAGACTTCAGAGACTAATTACTCACACTCTCACAGTAACAATAGATATAGAGGGTACGTGAAGTTAATAACTTAATATTGAAGTTTATTTACAAGGTTCAAAATTTTGGTAGTTGACATTTTATTATTTTGAAGGTATACATGTGTTTAACTAATTAACTATCACAATGTTTCTTGTAACTGGTTTAAATGAATACTTATCTTGCAGGTGTTTGATATTACAGCCTATTGAGAATTGCTTTCACAACCACCTACTTATTAAACTGAGAAAGCAAGTGGAGATATGAATTATTCATGTAGTTTCCAGGTTCGTGGTTTTCCAGGTACTAATTGTGGAAAATTTGACCAGCTGAACTTGCAGTCAAATTTTGGTTATAATTTTCTTGGCAATTCAAGGTTTGTGTCAAAAGTTGGCTCTAAAAAGAAACTGATTACTTATAGTAATCATGGCTTTCATTCAAATAGAATTATTAAAGGTTTAAATCCAGTTTATATACTTAAGCCATCAAGGAGGGATCTTAAAACATATTGTCAGGGAAATGATTCAATCACTATTATAAATGGGAATGAAACGGATGTAGAATCTACCGAGACCAAAAATACAGAAAAATTAAAAGAAGAAACTAAAAATGATTCAAGAGAGAAGGGAGAAGAAACCGAAGTGGTGGCCCCCACTTTGGATGAATTAAAGGAGTTGTTACGAAAAGCGCGTAAAGAATTGGAAATTGCACAACTTAATAGCAGTATGTTTGAGGATAAAGCTCAAAGGATACCAGAACTCGCAATATCACTAAAAGACAAAGCTTTGAAAGCATGGGATGATGTTAATTTGGCATTAATCGCTATTGAAGATATTGTGAAAGAAGAGGATCCCACTAAAGAAGGTATTCAGAGAGCCAAAATGGCACTTTCTTTAGCTGAAGCTAGACATCAGGTGGCTCTTGAATCATTAGAAGTTGCAAAACAGAAAACCGAAAATGAAATTGAAAATTTGGATTTATTGAAAGAAGAGGAAACTCTTTTAGATGCTCAGAAGGAAATGAATGAGTGTAGGGAGAATTTGGAAGAATTTGAGAAAGCATTGATTCAGTTACAAACCAGAAAAGATGAGTTACAACAAGAAGTTGTTACACTGAATGAATTTGCAGAGAAAACACAAACGGATGCATTAAAAGCCGAAGAAGATGTTGCAAATATAATGCTTTTAGCAGAAGAAGCTGTTGCTTTTGAACTTGAGGCTTTGAAACGCGTTAACGATGCTGAAATCGCGTTACAGAAAGCTGAAAAAATTCTTACCACCTCTGTTGTGGATTCATCTGACGGTACAGTTTCAGATGGAGAGATACATGATGACGAAAACGCCCTTGAAGGGAATGTAGTTGAAACCATTGCTGGAAAAGACAGTGATGCAGGAATTGAAGATCCTTTAATCGGGCTCATACAAGATACCGAGTTAAGTTATGCGGGCCAAATGTCGGAAGATTATAGATCTTCTGATGATAGTGACAAAGAGAATGAACAAACAACCAAAGACACTGAAAGTGATGCTGAAAAGATGAAGAATGTGGTTCAAGCAAAAAAACAAGAAACACAAAAGGATTTAACAAAAGACAGCTCACCGTTATATTCACCAAAAGCATTATTGAAGAAATCATCTCGTTTCTTTCCTGCATCTTTTTTCTCATTGGAGGGAGATGGTACTGAGTTTACACCAGCTGCAGTTTTTCAGGAGCTTAGTGTGTCAGTTAGAAAACAGTTACCAAAACTGTTAATCGGGTCTTTGCTTGTTGGTGCAAGGTATACGTTTTTTTCTGGTTCATTTTCTTTTAGGATAAATGATAAAAAGAAGCATGCGTATCAAACATAATTGGTTTACTAATTTGTAGAATGTTGGTATGATATTGGCAGTTTTGCTTTTTATACTAAACGAGAACGGATTGGAAAAATACTTCAACCGCCAAATGTTATCACCACCGATATCGACGAAGTTTCTTCAAATGAACAGCCTTTTGTCAGACAGATACAAAAATTACCCGCAAAGGTTAAAAAGTTAATTGAGATGCTTCCACATCAAGAGGTATGTTTTTCCTATATCTAAAGTATAATTTGTCTGCATTGGTCTCTAAAGTAATATTTTTACTTTGTTTTGATGTATTTTAATCTCTGCAGATTAACGAGGAAGAAGCTTCTCTTTTTGATATGTTGTGGTTGTTACTTGGTAGTGTAATATTTGTGCCAATTTTTCAGAAAATGCCTGGAGGTACTTGAAATGTAATATAATATAATATAATATTAAATTATATTGTCTGTAATCTGATCACTAGTGTATATCTTCCGTTTTGGTTGCATTATTAGGAAGTCCTGTTCTTGGGTACCTGACAGCTGGCATCTTGATTGGGCCTTATGGTCTCTCGATCATACGCAATGTTCACGCTACAAAAGCAATAGCTGAATTTGGGGTTGTTTTCCTGCTTTTCAATATTGGCCTTGAGGTTTGAATACACAACTCTAGTTTAATATTTTCCTTTTGTTATATATATATATATATATATGTAGAGGGATGTTCCATTAAGAACCAACATTTGTTAAGAACTAAAAGAACCATTTATAGCCATATATTTTAAACATAAGGAGGTTAACTAACCGTCGGGCCCACTTATCTTCTTTCTCCTAATAAATCATTAACGCATCATGTACAAGTGTTTATGCGGTTCTTACAGTTCTCAACATATTATATTCTGAATTGTTAAATAATTTATGTTACAACCTGTTTTGTTGAAATATTTTTTCTATTTAGTCAAATAAAACAATAAAACCTATGAAGTATACATTGTCAAATATGAACTATAAAGAATAAAATTGGTTAAATGTTATTCTTAGGATAGTATATATAATTTTAGTTACATTATTTAGTGAAAGCTAAATAAGAAGATTAACTAAATTTAGTCAACACTACAATGTTAAAAATAGCATAACCAATATAATCGAACATAAATATAAGTGATCGTGAAGTATAAATCAAATCTAGTCATAATCTATACCTGTTGTGATCATTAGTAAGCTAAGGTTATGTCTCTTCACACTTATGTATGTATGTTCATCTTCTAGGTTGATTGGGATATTGAAACTTTACAACTAAGCAAGTTGTTATACTTAGAATCACTTTCGCAAACTGTGAGTTTTTATATTCTCATTTTACTATTTTGTTTTTTAGCTTTTACACATGTCATTATATACAAATCATTACTCGACTTATTCAATTATCAAATATAAATTCTACATGTTTATTGAATTATGTGTTAAACTATGCGCTTGAATGTTATGTGTTTTGTCTGTTCATATTTGCTCATGTCTCCATTGAACTTTTGGAAATGTTTATCTTTCATAGTTTAATGAAGACTCAATGAGAGTGTTGTATCTCTCATCACATTATCTACCATTGAATGAAAGGGATTTAATTATTCTTAGTAGTTTGATGAAGACTATTTTATCTATCGTTGAATGAAAGATATATGATTATCTCTATCAGTTCAATGATGACTAGCTATCTACCAAATGTTTAACATTATTCTTGTAACGTGTTAAAACTTGTCGAACTAATCACCCGATTTTAAGATTTAGTACACATACAACAAATTAAAAAATGCACCTCCATTCGACCCAATCTTTTTGTCATTTGCGTCCTTAAGGCTTCATTTATTCCTCGTATGAGTCCCTGAGTTTCGGAGGGATTTTTTTTTGTATCCACTCTATCAAATCGACCATTTAAAGACCTTTAATTATCAGGAAATGGTCATTCACCCATTGTCAATCTTCTACTTTAATAAGATTCCTTGAAGTAAATGACACACTTCCAAACACACCCTCAACCTCCCACCGATTTCATGGTTGTCTTCGGCCACCATCCCCACTAATCCGATTGCCATCACCGTTGTTGTTACGCACCACGTACACACCACTATCGTTGACTTACTCTCGTTGTGCACCTCCCATCGTCGACTTCCAAGCGTTGCGCACCAACCATAATGGATTTCCGATCACCATCACCGTCCCTGATCATATTTCTCCCTCCATTTCTTACAAGGACGACAGTCTCCAACCGTCTGGTTCGATTAACCGTACACTACGATTATAGGCGGAGCAAAAACACGTCACATGTTCGTCCCCGATCTTTGATTTCCTGGTCACCTTCAATTGCACTTCACCATCGTTCTCAAGTTCTGGTACAAAGCTTTGATTTCACTATCGAATTTGATAGGTTTAGGTTAGCTTGAGTATCAAACATAGAGAAAATGGGTTCTTTTGATGGCATTTGACCCCCTTAAGATTATATAATTTTAAGACCTAATTTTACCAATAATGGGGTTTTTTTGGTTGGTAAAATCAATCACATTATGTTTAATTATTATATTTTCATATCAATTTGGTTTGGGTAGAATGTTGTGAGTTTGATTTTATTGGACGGTAAACAAGGACTCCTTGGGTTTTATTGCATGGATGAAGAAGATGACTACCAAGAACGCAAGTTGATTCACGAAAGGGTATAATAGTCATTTAGTCTTTCTTTTAAACAAATAAGTGGCGGTAGAGGCTTACACGAGGAATAATGAAACCCCAAGGACGCAAATGGAGAAAATTCAACGACATGGACGCAAATCGTTATTTTAACCATACCTCAAGGACGCAAATTACAATTTAGTTAAAATTTATTCAAGACAAAAGAAGGACAACACATGTAATTGTGTATTCTTGAGTTACAAAATAGAACCATATAGTAGGGAACATAGGATGATTAATAATAGTTCCTTAGGATTTAAGATCGAAAAGTAATGAAATTTGATTATTTTTGTACAAATCATCTGGTGCACCAAGTATGTCCCCTCGTTCGAACGTAAACTGTGCCATCCTACCAAGATTTGATGCACATTCCATAAAGATCTGCAACGTAGGAGATTTACAGGCCATTCTTTCTACCGTTATCTTCTTATACGCATCCATGAATAAGCTCTTTATATAAGCCCTAGCTTTCTCTTCAGAAACACCAGTTTCATGCATGTAACATTGCACAACTTTCGGAACATCGCCTCTTGCAAGCTCGGCCTAATTGTAACAAAAGATAAACATTACACAAACAAACACATGCAGTTATTAATATCCCACTTATATAGGTATGGGGAGGGTGAGATAAGGATAAACCGTACTTTTGTTACAAAACATAGAGAAGTTGTTCCCACTCATACCAGGTAACAAAAGATACATAATTAAAGAAGGATTGTAAGTTTTTTTTTTACCGACGATGTTCCGAGGTCATCAGCAAGTCGCAAAACCATAGCCGACCACTTAATCACGTTGTGCAAGTTATCTTCAATGTGAACATTGGAATCCAAGAATTAAGCACTCGAAACTAGAAAAATTTTTAGAAATGGTATATTTTAGAAAAAAAATTAGGATAATGGTGAAGTCAAAATAAAAAAATGGAAAATG
>WOUH02000036.1:1776485-1790586 GCA_009936405.2 Stevia rebaudiana
TCCTAATAAATCATTAATGCATCATGTACAAGTGTTTTATGCGGTTCTTACAGTTCTCAACATAATATTGGTTCTTAGTAGAACGTATATATATATATATATATATAAGAAAAGAGTTGAAAAGTGTAACTGTGTATTGTTTACAGCTTTCTGTTGAAAGGCTGAGTTCCATGAAGAAATATGTTTTTGGATTGGGTTCTGCTCAGGTAACTATCTGCATATATAAGATTGTAGCATACTAACACACGTGTATTCTGGATTTTGTATTATACTACTGGTAATTTAAACCTTTTTTAATAATACAGGTGTTGGTGACAGCTGTCGTGTTAGGATTAGTCGCCCATTTTGTATGCGGACAGCTAGGACCTGCTGCAATTGTCATTGGTAATGGTTTAGCGCTATCTTCTACAGCAGTTGTCCTGCAGGTAATCATCAATTCAAAAATGATACCGCTGTTATATTATTATATTATTATTTTATCATATAATTTTACAAGACAAAACTGTATGTCAGGTATTGCAGGAACGAGGTGAGAGCACATCACGTCACGGGCGGGCTACATTTTCTGTTTTACTCTTTCAGGTATCCACATCCAATCATATTATAGGAATATAAGTTTTATCAATTAGTTTATAAAAATCCACGAAAACATTGCATTTATTTATTTATTTATTTTATTTTCCCAGGATCTGGCGGTTGTTGTTTTGCTGATTCTCATACCTCTTATTTCACCAAATTCATCCAAAGGAGGGGTAAGTATATACATTAATGCATACCGTCAATCCAATAAAAGACCGATACATTTCTTTTTATTTTCTGTGTTGTTTATTCACCGACATTAATATGCCATTTTTTTAGATTGGATTCTTTGCAATTGCTGAAGCTCTTGGATTGGCTGCTGTAAAGGCAGTTGTTGCTATCAGTGCCATTATTGCTGGTGGGCGGTTGGTAAGTTCCCAAATAGAAATAGCTGCACAAAATAACAAAATACTTAAAAAAAAAATTATAAACCATGAGGTAAATTACGTTGCTATTGTTGGTAAAAAAAATGAAAGAATGTTCCAATGATTGGCAAAAAAATGAAAATTTAGTGTAGAAGTTCCTGTTAATTGCACAAGTAACCCCTACAATTATATACATTATCTGTTATATACTCAAGTCACTAGGATGTTACTGTTAGAATGGTTTATAAAGTATTAATTATATATTTTTCGATCCATTTGCAGCTTCTTCGCCCAATTTACAAGCAAATTGCAGAGATGCAAAATGCAGAAATATTTTCTGCAAATACGCTTTTGGTTATATTGGGTACCAGTCTACTTACTGCTCGTGTAAGTCAACTTACATTTTCAATAATTGCATTTCTTATCTGTACAACATTAATATTCCATTTTTTCTTTTAATGATAAATGAAACAGGCTGGCCTTTCAATGGCACTTGGAGCGTTTCTTGCTGGTTTGTTACTTGCAGAAACTGAATTTTCTTTGCAAGTTGAATCAGATATTGCTCCTTACCGTGGCCTTTTATTAGGTCTTTTCTTCATGACGGTAATAAACTAATCATTTATGTGTAACTAAAATACATTTTACTATGAATTTTTTTGTAATGTCAGCAATTTATTCTCAGGTTGGAATGTCAATCGACCCGAAACTTCTTGTCTCAAACTTTCCTGTAATTATGGGATCATTAGGGCTTCTAATTGCTGGTAAGACCATAATGGTAGTTGCAGTTGGTAGACTTTTTGGTGTTTCGTTAATTTCTGCAATTAGAGTTGGTCTTTTACTCGCACCTGGTGGCGAATTCGCATTCGTTGCATTTGGTGAAGCTGTCAATCAGGTGAATAGCTTCATCTAGCTAAGAATATTTATTTAATCTTTTTAATTTTCATGCTGCATTTTCTGAGGTTTAAAAATAGTGTCCAATTTACCATCATTCATTTGGTACTTGAAATCTGTGTTTTTTAGGGCATAATGACTCCTCAATTGTCTTCTTTATTGTTTCTTGTGGTGGGGATTTCAATGGCACTTACACCATGGTTAGCTGCTGGTGGTCAGTTAATAGCATCTCGTTTTGAGCTGCATGATGTCCGTAGTTTATTACCTGACGAAAGTGAGGTAAAATTCTTTAACCCACCACCAAGTTATTCTTTTACTCACTTGTGCAGTAATTTATTAGGGATTTGTAACATTAAAACATAAGATTTAGTCAATTCTCATATTTCATTGAACTTCTTTCAGACAGATGATTTACAAGGTCATATCATTATATGTGGATTTGGACGGGTTGGACAGGTAAACTTCAATAAAGCAAACACATTTATT
Organism: Stevia rebaudiana; assembly: GCA_009936405.2. Lineage (NCBI taxonomy): Eukaryota > Viridiplantae > Streptophyta > Magnoliopsida > Asterales > Asteraceae > Stevia > Stevia rebaudiana. The sequence goes on from WOUH02000036.1 coordinate 1,778,807, forward strand.
TTTTTAATTTTGCAATTTTTCTCTATTGGTATGTAAGTTTGTTTACCTTTTACTTCAATTTCCATCCTTTTTTATTTTTGTTTTTGCAGATTATTGCACAACTTCTTTCTGAAAGACTGATTCCATTTGTTGCTCTTGATGTGAGGAGGTATAAACTATAAATTTAATTTATATTTAACATGAGTTAAGTATATACTAAACCTACTGATGTCTGAATATTCTCATGATTCAAGTGATCGGGTATCAATGGGGCGTGCACTTGACCTGCCTGTGTATTTTGGAGATGCTGGCAGTCGTGAGGTGAATTTATATTCAATTTTAACTAAAAAAATTTCAAATTTTGAACCGATTTTCTGTTGATTTGATCTTAATAGGTGTTGCATAAAGTTGGTGCTCATAGAGCCTGTGCTGCAGCAATAACTTTAGATTCACCTGGTGCAAATTATAGAACCGTTTGGGCTCTCAGTAAGTATTTCCCTAATGTCAAGACATTTGTGCGCGCTCATGATGTTGATCATGGACTCAACTTGGAGAAAGCTGGTGCTACCGCGGTATTTTTACTTTTTACCACCCTACCTTTATTTAAAAAAATTTTATTGAAAAAACGTGGTTTTGAATTTTGATAACCTATTTTTCCTTTTAACAATTTTTTATAATTTTGGATTGTGACAGGTTGTACCAGAGACCTTAGAACCAAGTCTGCAGTTAGCATCTGCTGTTCTTGCACAAGTGAGTTATTTTAATTTAATCATCATATGTTGGTTTTTTCCATATAATGTTTTTTTAAAATTTAAAGTACAATTCTGTATAGACTTTTAAATGTTTTGTAAATATTTTGAATTTTTATTTGTTCTATAGGCTAAATTGCCAATGTCGGAGATAGCAGCCGCCATCAATGAGTTCAGATCCCGCCACCTGTCAGAGCTTACCGAGGTATTCAACCTTATTACGCTAGCTCTTGATTTTGTATCAGATTGGGTTGACAAGAAACATCTTTTGTCACAATAATTAAACTTTTTTTTAAATAATTAGTGTCTAATAATAAAATCTTCTTTTTAATAACATGGCATAGAAGGTTTTATGCGTAATAATCAACCTTTTTCATTAATAATTTCCACCTATACCACATATCATACTTAATTGGAATATTAGTTGACCATATTGCTTTAATGACATGCAGCTGTCGGAAACAAGCGGGAGTTCTCTTGGTTACGGCTTCTCACGAATCATGTCAAAACCTAAATCTTCTTCAGATTCTTCACCCGATGATAATCAGATCAGTGAAGGAACACTCGCGTCATAAACTATCGCCATAAAACAACAAAACATTAAATCAAAAAAGAAGACCTCATTAATAAAATGGATTTTGAAAGAGTGGATAACAATATATTGCCCCTCGAGTACAAAATGTACAGATACATTACGGTTTAAAAGGAAGACAGTTGAATTCATACTTCATTTCCCTACTACACCCTTTTGAACAATTAACCTCTTTTGCGGTTAATACTCTTGGAGAAATAATATTATTTAAAAAAATTGCTACCAATAATCTAAACAAGAACAACTCCCATCTCGAAAACAATGGAATCGATTTCGATCTCTAACAATTATCTCCGTTTTATATATCATTGAAACAAGCTTTGTATAATCATGACAGTCAACACACACCCTTAGGTTCTTTATGATACGAATGGGCGAACCTGACTTGGATGCTATAAGTGCAAAAGCAATTGCGAGGCGCTCACTATGGTATGACAATGCATCTTCTCCATCTTCGTCTTCTAAATCAAACAACACCTCCATAGTTTGTGGTTTATGCCCATTCTCGTGCAACTTTCTATTCATCTCATCAATCTTGAGATAAATTTCTTGAGATCGCGGGTGTGTTTTATCTGTTGTAAGAAACTCATGAAACACACCATCGATCTCAAGAACACTTGTTCCTGGCATTTTATCAACGCCATGATATTTCATTAGTCTCCTTACACGTTTTACACCTTCCCATTTCTTCAAATGCGCGTATATGTTTGATAAAAGAACGTAGTTACCACTAGTTTCGGGCTCTAGATTGACCAAATGGTCAAGTGCTACCTCAGCAATATTCAAGTTCCCATGTTTTCGTGTTGCGCCAAGTAACGATCTCCACAAAACCGCGTTAGGTTTCATTGGCATTGTGTGGAGTACTTCCATAGCCTCACTTAACCGCCCGGCTCGACCCAAAAGGTCCACCAAGCACCCATAATGCTCAATCTTTGGTTCGAGCCCATATTTCTCCCTCATCAAATAAATGAACTCACGACCCTTTTCCACTAGCCCTACATGTGAGCAAGCGGACATAATCAATACCATTGTAACATCATCCGGGGTTAACCCCTTTGACACCATGTCATCAAACAGATCAAGCGCTTTGTGCCCATACCCATGTGTAGCGAATCCTCTTATCATCGCGTTATAACAAAATACGTCTTTTTTGGACAATTCATCAAACACTTGGCGTGCAAACTCCAAGAACCCACAATTCACATATAGATCAATCAAAGATGTGATGACAAAACGGTTAAGCTTCATATTACTCTTCACCAGATAAGAATGTGCCCAAATACCTTGACTAAAAGCACCCAAATCAGCACAAGCATTGATTAATGCCACTAAACTAACTTCATTAGGCTTAATATTTGAACCTCTTTGCATATCACTAAACAAACATAAAACCTCTATTGACAAATCACCATCTGATGATACTGATGCTCCAGAATTGTAAGCAGACATTATAGAATTCCACAAACCCAAATCAGGCAGACTAATTTGACTAAAAAGATACCTACAAACATCAAATCTCCCACATTTTGAATAAAAACTAATCAATGAAGCTTGAACGAACTGATCAATCTCATCTGGGTCAAGAAATTTCAATACATGACCATGTAGGGCTAAACCATGTTTGATCCAAATGGGGTTTGACCCACATGCTTTAAAAAGAGATGGGTATGTGTAAGAATTGGGTTTGATTGATTTAAAACAGAGAATCTGATTGTATAGAGACAAAGCCAAGTGGGTACATTGACCATAGTGATTATGATGTGTGAGGATTGATGAGATGATGGTGTTGAAGACGAAGGTGGTGCGGTTAGGTGCTTGATTGAAGGTGGTTAGTGCGTAGGATAAAGAGGTGGGTGTGGTGGAGGATAAGATTGCTGAGAGGAGTTGTGTGAGAGGATAAGTATGAAGGATGAGACCAGTTGTGATGATTTGAGCATGGGTTTGTTGCAATGTGTTTAACGTTTTGCATTTTGTTTGCAAGATTTGAAGAATTGGGTGTCTGATGAATGGATTTGAAGAATTTTTCATCAAGGTTGACGAGAACTGAGTCTTATCGACGGTAAAATGACTCCGACAGTAAGCTAAAACCCTAACTCCAATCTGAGAGCGAAAATTATAGGTTTGAGGCTCCAATCAATCTGTAAATTACATAAATTGGATTTAATGGAGATGTTGGCGACTATATATGATTTTCATTCATTGTTCATCATCATCATCATCTTCTTCATCCTCTCGGTTTCTTTTTTACGGTAACAACAAAGGTCAGAAGTTTCCAAACACAATTTTTTACTCTCGCCAGTAATAATTTTTTATTTTTATATTTGGAAACTAGAAATGATTTGTGGTTTAAAGTTCAGTATTCAATTGAGGTCTCAAGTTTTGTATTTTTGGTAATTTTAAAGCACTATCCTATTTTTTAATTTCACCAAACCTTGAGCATCAAACATAACAAAGTATAGAACTAACGATACCGAACTTCGAACCCTTTATTGTCTATTATTCAATTTGTTCTTCTCATTTCATGTCAACATAAGAAAACTACAACTTCTCATGATAACAAATCTATAAAAATAAAAATATCTATTAACATCTTCACGTAGATTAAACGCGTCCGATTGCTTCCAAAATTTCAACCTTCCTCGTCAAATTTAGGTTCTTTTCTTGTAGAGCTTGAAGTTCATGAGCATCATAAGGAGGGTCCATAGTACACGGGCTCGCTTTCAATGGTCCCTTGACCTTTGATATTTCTTTAAACTTTTTGACCAAATCGTTTCCCAAACAAGAACACACCTCTACGGCACTTTCTGTAATAATGGGCCTATATTTGAAAAGCTTTGAGTATTCTGTTAAAAGATGGAGCATATAATCATACACATATTTCATTTGTAATTCATTTTTTATAAATTCACTTCCTCGTCTTCCTATTTCTTGCGCCTGTAAAAATAGAAAAAATGATTAATATTCTAAAATATATTTTTAATGACACCTCTTTGTAGTTATTTCACGTTTTAAAAGGTAATTTAAAACCGTGGAGTTGTTGTCGATAGACAAATAGTTTTGTTACATTAAATTAAATTTAATAAAGTAGTATATAACTATTTAAAGATTTGGGTCCAATGGCAAAGACATTTAGATATAAACATTTATCTGCACTCTATCACTGTTATAAATTAGCACATTACAAATTTGGTCTTTGACTCAAACTATAATTGTTCTAACTAGCGTACGTCCAAAACTTACGGGTAACCGAATCAACGGAACCAACTTTACTAATAACATTCATTCTAAACAAAAATTAATTGTTTATATAAATAAAAAACCAAATCATCGGTGTAAATTATATTTAGGGATGTGTGACATGTGATTCATGAAAATGCTATCAATATATAAATAACTTTCTTTTAAAACGGCATCAATATAGAAATAACTATTATCAATAAATTAGAAATAACTTTTACCTTATCTGTATTATTGTTTCCCCAGTTAACTGCAAACTCAATTGAACTACATTTATTTTTCTCATTTATAGGCCAATAATGAACGGTCGGGATTAAACCTCTGGAGAAAAAATCGTAGTAGTGAGGAGTTACGACGAGACTCATCGAGTCACAAGCCAAAATATATTTCTCGCTAACTGACCATGCATTTCCTTCCACATATATTTTGTACCTTTAAATAACGTACATGCGCAAAATAAAATAGTTTTAGTAAGAAAAAGGACTACATAATATATTAACTTTTATAAAATAAAAGGTTAAGTGTAACTAGTTTGTTGCCAGCCGACCTATGTGTACATTGACTTGCTAAATCGGTATCCTTAAACCCTTTTCTCCAATCCTGCAATTTTTTTGGAAGAATAAAGTGGCATTAAATAATATAGTAGTATGAATTAAATTCATATCTTAAGTTTACAAAAATGATTTAACAGTCCACGAATTTTTAAGGACCATTTAATTTTACTCGTTTTTTTAATGTTTGTAAGATTTTTTTAATTACCAAAGTTTGTTAAGGCTTGCAAACACGTGTTGTTCCGGACACACACCGGCCCACATCAAACCACCCCAGGCCTATCACGTGGGATGTAAAAAACTCTATATGCTAATTGAAGGTTTAGATTGAGTTTTTTAGTTAACCAATTTAGATTAGATTAACATAATAGAAATCTCTTATACTTGTAATCTTGTATAAAGAGTAGCACGTTTAGAGTCGCAAGTTTAGTCAAACTCGGTTGTTACAATTTGCTTCAGTTTAAGCTAAAGTTTGTCTAACGTTGACTCAATTTAAGTTCATCAAAATCTTGTTTAACTACAGGGCTTAGTGTGTAGATGTTGATAAAAAAAAATGGGTAATTAAACATTTACCAAATGGTGGAATTCGGCATGCCATTCCTGTTTACCATCGGAATTGCACTTTGCAAGCTCTCTTCGAACCCACCCTGTGAGCGTATTCCCTTTCCAATACGCAATCGGTTTCCTTTCTATCCATTTCAGTCTCTGATTCCCTTGTTCCAATTCCTTGGTCATCTTCACCCACGGCGGTAAATTAATTTCCGGCCTGCATAATCAAATTCCATCCATAAACCCCCAAAACACATGTCATGCTTTTCATGGGCGGAACCAAGAGAGGGTCAAGAGGGTCTGTTGAACCCGGTTACCATATTTTGTAAGTGTTTTATACATATTAAATAAGTGGATTGTTTTTTAATAGAAAAACAAAAACATAAGTTGGACATTTTAGCTGCAGTCAGAATATAACTAAAAGGTTCTGGTTCCACCGTTGGTGCTTTCATTACAAATTGCAAAATTTGAAGCTAAAAATACGTATATTACCAACCCCAAAAGGACCAATCGGGGAAGACGATATCGTAAGTCAAATCATTGCCACAGTAATGGAATAACGGTGGTATGACGCCGGTGTTGTCAGGGTAATCCGATTTAGGAATCAACGGATAATCGTGACACATGAACATCAAATCAAGATCCGGCACTTTTCCCGGGTAGAGCTCGAGAAGTTGCAAGAATCCCCAAATAGTGAATATATCGCGAGTTTGGAAAACATAATCGTATTTCTCCATGTAAAGCCTTCCATCAACGATGATTAGCCTGAAATTATGGATGTTCATAGTTCAATTTAGTTGATTTAATTTTATTTTTTTTGCCACACTACTAACTATAAATTAAACTGACCGGTAGGTCCAAACGGGATGCAAAACGGTCTATTTTAGCCTAAAAATCCCTGTTGAAAGAAGTAGATCGTTTTCATACGATCGGGTTGGACCGGGAGCAGGTAGGCCGACTCAACCGGATTTAAAATGGAGGTTGGTTTATTCTGGACATTTTTATAGTGATAAGCAAGTCTTTTTTAGCATTCGGCCAATGTGGGACTCCCATATTTTAGAGTCAAAAATTTAAGAATGTTAAAAACAAAATTTTAATCATGAGTTAATTATCGAACTGAAGACATGGAAAGAATTTTGTTTGCTTCTGATCAGGTTCTGAGTGCGGTCCAGTTTTAAAAACATTAGTAACTTTACATTCTAAAATAATTAGTAATTGTCAAATGACCGATTCTGTTTATACAGCCAGTTTCAACTTTCAAACTATTAGTCATCAGGTCAAACTTCCAAATGAGCCTTAAACCGAGCTGTATATGTTGCAAACTCGTCACAAAGCTTTGGTTTAGATGTCTTGATCGATTTCAACGGTTTATTAGCATACCTACCTAAAATGTGCCTTATCCTGAGCTTTTTCGACCATTTCTTTGGTGATTCCAGTGTCTTTCCAAGGTTTTAAATCTTCGTGGATCCATCGGAAGTATTCAGGACATGATTGAGGCGTCGAGTTATACGTGGTTTCACTGTCTTCGAATGGGAAAATATTTTTTTGCTGAAATTAGGCAGTTATTGAAGACTTTAAAACAACAAGAGACATGTTAGTCAATTTGCAAAATAAGTTTATCAGTTAACATAATATAAAGACAGGTGTATAATACAATTGTTTTTTGTTGTATGGTAAGATAGATCATAGGCCATTGATCAAATTGATAAAGAATTCAAATCATGTGGCTCGAAGGGTAAATCAAGTTTCATTAGTGTTTTAAAAGTTAAATAAGTTTTACACGCTTTACTATTTTTTCAAAAGAAAAAAAAATACACCATAAAATAAGGCATTTTATTATTTTTAATTTGAGTATAATATTGATATGTACTTGATCTGTAATTTTTAACCAGTTGTATGTGATTTTATAATTTTAAAGTAACAGTCCATTTTTTATAACCTAAGTTTGTTTTTTTTGTAGTCCAGTCAGTTTTTTTATAACCTCATTCTGTGTTTTTAACCCACTGTTATTATGTTCTTTTTTATAGAGTGGTCGTATAACTTCAAACCGTAATTTTATTTATAGACTATTCTAGTCTCACAAATTCCATCACATCTTGGGTAAAATAAATTTTTTGTGATCTTCTGTACGTATTTATAAAGACTAACGAGTGACGACTAAATACATTATTTTTTATAAACTCAGACAAAAATTTTATTTTGACATATAACATTATTTCCTTAAATGTATAATGGTCGGTTCAATGTTGGCTTGGTTCGGTTAATCCGTGTATATACATATATGCTTATTACAGAATCTTAAGAATCGATCATAAAAAAATTATAATCAAACAAACATTTTCTTGATCGGTTTAATTACTTTAGTTTTGATTTGATTTTCCCGTCACTCTAAATGGTAGCATGATTAATTATTATTTCGAATAGAAGTGGTAGTTAATCTAAATAATCGATTATATACCTTATTTTTCCACTAACCTTAACGGTTTGTATAAACCGATCAGTTACAAACTTATAAAACTAAAATAAGATTAAATTCTTTTTTACTCATAACTAAACCGACTACCACTTCTAACTGTTATAATATATCATTCTCGCACAACTAAATAACTCCACACTAATCTGTCACTTCGCTATTTAAACCCATTACCTTCACTCTACGAAACAATGCTACAACTACTTGACTAGCCTCACATTAGCATTAAAATATTAATTCAAATAATTATTGATTATTTAATAACTCTCGTTCAACGTTCATTCATATAATACATATATCTTGTATGATGAAATCATACTAGCTAATGATAGAAAGAAAAGAGACAGGTGTCACAAATATGTTGTTTTCTTTAAAAAATTTATTCTCAATTAATTAATAATTCCTTTTAGTATGTCATGTCACATGTGTATTTCTTTATAAAGAAAACATATCGAATATGGCGATCTCTTACAAATTCCCTTATGTTACGGATATTTGATTTCAGTTATTTAAAGCACGTATCAAGCATGAAGTTTCAACAACTGGAATTACTTTTCATGATTATATATAAGCTTCCACTAAAATTATATTATATCATTCCGTAAAAAATATTGAATTTTTGGCTTCATAAAATAATTTAAATAAAACGTACAATTATAGTGCTAAAATCAAAATACTTACAACATCAACCCAACGAGTGAATAAATCTGCGGTGATGAAAAGGGTGACTAAAGACAAAGAAACGAAAATCGGTGCGCAAGGGTTCTTCAAAAGCATGCCGGAGAAGTAAGCCGGTTTACAGGTTCCGGCTGCCGGAGAAGCAGGACCACCATCCTCATCACCACCACTACCCATTGCTTCTGCCATTAAACTTTTGAATACTCAGGAGCAATATATATATATGTATATATTTTGATCACTCAGGAGATAATCATCGTGGTGGTTTATGTTAGAAAGAGACAACAAAGAGGTTTAAATAGAATCGGATACGTGAGAATTAAATGCAATTCTTTCAATTTATACTTTTGTTAAGTTAATTAAAACAGAGAAGTCTAGCAAATCTTGCTTAAATGAAAGTTTCCATGCTTAATCTCAGATCCCTTATCTTAGTTAAAATGTGTTCATACACATAAACAAGCGTGAAAGTAATTTAAGGTAGACACATACTCTACTTGTCTTAGTCTCAAGATTATCGTAAATCACTCGACACAAATGCAACATGCTATCATATTGATAAAAATCACATGCAAATCCCGCTTCTTGCATATATAATTATCATATATTATACTTGCGTATAATCAATGTAAACACTATACATAATTGGAATAATACATTCAGCAAAATAATACATTTAGCAAACTTCTCTAAAGTGGTAAGAGCTTCATCTTTCAATGTGGAAGTCAAATCTCACTTGGGCAGTTTAAACGGATACTGTTGTAGAAAATCGAACCGGATGAATCTGAAGTCGTGTAAATCATTTTCAGATCAAATAATTGGAGTGTATACCAACGATTTAACCGGATAAAATCAGAATTCGAAATCAAGAAATATGTATGATCGATGGTTTCTGTCAATTGTTTTGAAAACGAGTGAATTAGTTTCTGATCGATAATCTCGATCAAAAACCAATAATATCCGATAACTGCTAGGCAGTTTTTAAACAATTTACATGTTTAGTCCCTGAAGTTCAAAATAATGCATTTTCGTCTGAAACAGATTTTATAATGCAATTTTAACAAAAGACTTTGTCCGAAATAAAAAATTTCCAAGTTAACTATAGATTTGAAAGGTAGAGGTTGGCTTAAATGACAAAGACAAGAAGGGTTAAAGAGTTGATTCTTTTCAGGTCATTGGTTACAATCCCCTAGAAGACGAATTAGTTTTAACAAGCTTGTTAAAAAAAAACTGTGGACTTGAAAGCTCGAAAACTTTATTGTATTATAGTTAGAGATTTTTTTTAATTAATTATTCTAGATTAAATTTATTTTAATAAGCATGCGAACATAAATGAGTAGATTCATACAAATGTTAAATAGGAGGATCTGTAGCCACATTTACAGATCATGCATTGATATCTCTTAATTAATTACAAGTTATTAATTTTCACCATCATAGTTATTTGGTATATAGCAAAAGAGCTTAGGCTACACGTTGTGAAGTTAGTTAAAGTGGATTTAAGAAGCTAATCACAGTTAACGACCATAACACCATAGCCAATATTGAAGCGCCAACATTGATCCGCCAAGGCCCTAACGGACGTGATTCACAACCTTTCCAATTATTGCCATTCATTTCAATTATTATTCATTTGAATTTTTGTATTTTCATTCCATGAAAAAAAAAATTATATCCAATATATAAACAAAACTACAACTATATTGAAAAAAACAACAAAAAAATATTAGTATTTAATCGTAATAATCGTCGCCCTTGTCATTAGGCTTGTACATGAACCAAACGAACACAAACACGTAAACGAACACAAAATTTGTGTTTGTGTTCGTTTATTAAGAAAATGTGCAACTTCGTGTTTGGCTCGTTAATAAGTTAAGTACAGTTAGCGAATGTAAATAAACATAAACGGATGTAAACAAACGAACAAACATAATTGAACACAAATGAACATTAACGAACACAACAATTGGTATGTTAATGACATTTCATATTTATATATTATTTTAAAATGATAATACTACTCTAGTCATGGCTACTTGGATGCCCGTTCCCAAATAAAATTTAAACGACAGCGACGACGAGCCCAGTCAATCGAGATAAAGCAAATGCTAAGGCATGATCCTCATCATCTACCTTGACTACTTTGAATCGCGAGATAATAGCTCACATAAAAAGCTTGGATTTAAAATCGACCAATTACTTGGGTTGAGAAAGGAACACCAAATCGCGCTTATGCTTTTCTCAAAAAGGACTTATCTCATTTACCACCCCGAAGATTGTGATATATTCGAGCGAAGGAAGAACAAAATCCGTGTCAAATATTATACCAACAAGGCAACGAGTAATTATTTTTTATATTAAAAACTGTTCTAGTATTTTTTTTTTATTTCAGCTATCATTTGGTTTCTATCTTTTTTCAAGTATCGTTTCTATATGTTTATGTTCTAGCAACTTTAATTTTTTAAAATTTATAGTATTTTTTTGTTTGGTTTTATTATTTAAATTATTGTGTTTATTAAATAATAAAAAATTAGTAAATAGTAAATTGATGGAGTAATAATTGCAATTAGTTAAAACCACTACACTTGATGTAGAGGATGATTGGTTGGATTTATTTTTTCCTACATGGCGCATGAGTGGCACTTTAACTTATCAATAAGTTAAAACCACTACACATAGCCTTATAGCCTAGGGTATCATCATAGACTTCTCAATATAAAACCAGGGGTTAATATTATGTCTAAGACAGAACTGTTGAATGCATGTTAGGGGGTTTACATTTAGGTGGTCGTGTTGTGACACCCCGATTTTCGACACCCGGTTTGCGACCGGTTCGTGAGCGGGTCTGTGTTACTTTAACTGCTGGTAATGCAGGATCGAGCCCATTGATATATAGATAAACTTAGAATACACGACTTACAGTGTAGTTTAGCGGAAGCGTCCTTGAATGTAGCACTTATCGCACAAGTGCCTAG
>WOUH02000036.1:1804732-1832863 GCA_009936405.2 Stevia rebaudiana
TACGGTGTAACTCTCACGGGTCCACTCGTATTAGTTACGATAAATTAATCGTGTCCGTACATTAAATCCAACACATAGAAATATTATTTGTTCTAGTTATGTAATAAACATCACAAATCAGTTGTTTTATTTCATTGATCACGTGAATAACCATGCTCCGCCTAGGAACGTACATATTCATTATTTAACACGTGAAAATAAAAAGTAACACGTAAATTACAACTTTCAGTTCAGGGTGGTGACCGGTAAAGTAACCAGGTTTAAGAAATGGAACCACATTTTCCATTGTAGGTGTCCAGTGAGATTCCGATATATTTAAGCACTTTTTGCAAACAACGAATGTCATTTCCTACGACACGCACGACGTTTTTGCAACAGTCTTCATTAAGTCCATTGGGACATGGGTTGCTCGAAATTCCGGTCATAAAATCGCAAGCACGTGGTACACCCTATGCCGAAGGAGTTGCGACCAATGCGGCGATCACCATCAACACACTACAAACCACAACTAATTTCACCATAATCTTTTCTTATTAATTAAACTTTACTTTCGGTTTGGGATGCATAAGCTATAACTTGATCACTATTTATAGCTTCGTCGAGCATTCTAACATATCCTCGATCATGCTAATTAATTATATTTTAAAAGTTAACCTTACATGTGCATGTTACGTGGGCTTGGCCTTCTATTAATAATATATAAACACGTTTATACCTAGCTATCCACATGCCATCCCCCACTTCGATGCACTTAAAAGATACAACGTACCGATTTTTTTTAACAGCAAATAGCGCTGTCACCCGGTCGCACCCTAACAAATAGATCAGCTTTCCACCCAGCGAATCGCTGAAAGCGTGACGACCCCGCCCCACCGATCTAAGAGGAAACCCACTTTGTGGGAAAACCCTCTAGCTCACCCAAAATCATTTTTTTGCTCCGAGTGAGACTCCAACATGAAACCTGTCATTTGGGAAGTACCCAGGGTGACATTGGAAGTTGGAACAAATGCCCCTTAGTAAACAACGTACTAGTTGACTTTATTATTCAATTCAGTCTAGTTCGATTTAACGGTTTAATAATATATTTTCATGCTATTCTTATGTATGTTTTGAGTTAGTCTATGTGTCGGCGTAATCTATACTCAATCACGTCTCATACGTGCATGTAAGAAACTCGAATCAATGGTTGGTGACAATCATTTTAATAACTACGAGGCTTACGCATCTCATTAGACACTTGACCACGTTGATTTCACCACCATAGCTGGGTTTAGACAACTTTCGAGGTCGGTGAAGAAGTTTACAAACGCCATCCTTTACCATGTTAATATCATGTTTTTATTTACGTTTCAATCTTCATATCTGATCAACCACGACTTCATATGTTTCTTTTAATCGTACCACCACACTGTAACACACGAGTTTCAATTGTACCGCCCCGTCACAACACGCTGATAATATTGTTTGTTAATTAGAATTAGTATCGGGCTCTAAGAGCATTCACAACTCATTCTGTAAAAAAATTGTGAGTGAGTTTGGTGTAATTTAAAAAATGGTTGAGAGTGATTGTAAGTGAAGGAGAGAGAAAATCTGAGAGTGGTTGTGAGAAAATTTGTAAATTTGAAAATAAAATTTGAGGTATAGGGATTCCCTATTTATTTTTTAATACATTTTAATAGTGGTTGTGAGTGGAGGAGAGATAAAAAGTAATGATAAAGATATAAAAAAGTATTATTTAATTGAAAAAGTTAGTAATTTTTAGTGAATTATAAGGATTAGGGATAAAGAACGGGATGTGAATGCTGCCTTTTAATTTGATCGAGGCCTTGGTTATTAAATAAAATCAGCAATGGGCTCTAATAGGCCCTATAATTTGATTGAGAGCATCACCTAATTTTGTTACATGTTAGGTTTTGTTTTCTATAACACTTATCATAGTATTATTAATAACTTTTCATATATAAAGCTAGTAAGTTTGTATCTTAGAGGCCTTTTTTTTTTCTCTCGTCTCTTTGGTTTTTAAGGTTTCAATGGAGCTAGAGCCATGACAAAAGGCTCAACTGTATAAATTCCCAACGAAATCACTATCTTTGATTGAGGTAGGTTAAGGGGATGCATACAAACTTAAGCTCCATGAGCTTAACATACAAGCAATGTTCACTGTTAGTTAAATGCAAGTTGTATATATTGTATGAACTCGTTTTAAACATGTGTACATGCTATTATGCTATTTAAAAGATAGTAAGTTATGCCGTAAGCACGATCGAGTAAGTAGTTGACTTTAATTTATACTTTTCACGTTTTTTGAAAACTTTAAATATTCTGAGAAGCAACTTTTATCGTGTGAACCAATTAACTAAATCTGGATCACAAGTATTATTTAACTATTAACACATATAGTCCAGATTTAGTTAAGTGGTTCACACTCTAAGAGGTGGTTCACATAATACACACCCCTATGCAGTAGTATAGTGTGTATATATATATATATACAAAGCCTCGTTAAAAGTGATGGACCATTTAGAAAGCTTGCGTAAAAGGTAATTTCAAGGCATGTCATGATCATGAGGATAAAAATAAAAAAGCGTTGGATTGAGCAAACAACAATACTGGTTCAGCACTTAACTGGTTCAGAGCCTTTTAACCAGTCAGGCCTCTTAATGATTCAGCTCTTAATGATACAGATGCTGGTAATCAGCCTCCTAAGCTTGTTGGAGTAATTTCCTTGTTGAGCCCGGGTACATGGGCTTGGGCCAACTGGTTTGCAAAAAGTTGTAACCATGGGCCTCCCTTTCTCTCTTGTAAAATGTAATTACATAACCTCACATTTTTATAAATCATAAAATAGTGGGTTATTTTCTACAATTTTCAACTAAAAAAAAGAAACTATTTTGTGATAATAATAGAAGTATTAAATCATTTGTTAATACGAAGTGTCAGTTTTTATTCTTATTATTTTTTGCAATTGGTCAATTGGTATGAAGGGTAACCATGGTTACAGTAAAGCTGGGCAACGTAGGGTCCAAAACCATGAAGGGTGCACAACTGTAACTAGATTTTTATGTTGTTTTTGTTCTAATCTTTTTAATAATGGTTTTGGTTATTAAAATTTTGGTTTTAATTTAATCATGATTGGCATTTATGTTTTGATTCTTACATGATACAATGTGATTTTCTTATTAATTGCTAGATGATTATTAATTCCGTACTGGGATAAAATTTGAAACAATTCAAGAACATGAAATTAATAAAATAAAAAATAGTGTTATTTTAAGTAGAAGATGTGATTATAGCCTTATAGGTAATTAGGTATATCACATTTCGATCAAAGGTCGTGGTGATTCTACTTCACGCGGTGATTCTGGTGACCGGAAAGAGGTGGGACGGTATGGAACAAGTTTCTGGACTTCTGTAACATGTCAAGTTAAAGAATTTATATTTATGGTAGGAAACAAAATCCTAGTGAGCATAAGCATGCTTAAACATTTATACGAGTTAAAGTAATTTAATTATATATATAACTAGGTGAGATTTCAGTGTACCACACGGCGTACAAATTTATATTTTCAATGATTGAAGCATTTAATTTATATTATGGTAAATATTTGACATTTAATTAAAATAAAAGTTTATATGACATATGTTAATTTCCCGTGTTCTACACGGACTAAATAAGAGTTACAATATTAACTAAAAGCAGATGTTCATAAGAAAATAATGTAATTTTTAAAATAAAGAAACAATCACGGTTAACGAATCTTCAAATGTATATACTATTTTATATAATAAAGTTGAAAAGCACGTAAAAAACGATATTTTGCACCGTGTATATAATTGAAAATATAATAGGTTTAAAAGGTTCATGAATGAAGGTTTAGAAATGGTTTAGATTTGATATGTACTATAAAAATATGAGAATTTAAATATGATTTTAAAACTGAAATAATTATTAAACAATATTAATAATTAACTATGGAAAATAAATAATAAACAATCAATATATTTTTAGTTGAAAATTTAAAATTTTAATTTGACCAACTTTGTGAAAAAGAGTTGTATATATGGTAACGCACCTAATATATTTCTTGTAATTAAAACCATTAATTAACTTTCCGTAATTAAAATTTTACCAAAATTATAAAGTTAATATGGTGATGACAAGTGTCAGTGTGAGATTATAGGTCTTAAAATTAAGACAAGTGTCATTTGAGATTTTTTTTATTAGCATAGGAAGATTAAACTTACATGTTGATTTGCTATCAATGTATTATCAGTTTTTTCACTGCGGCAATTTTATATGGTCAGTGGGTAATTTATTCTGCTTCTTTAACCAGATTAATGAAATATGGCAAAAATGTGTCAAAAATAATCAACAAAATGCAATAAATGCCATTCAAAATTCAAAAGCCATCAGCAGCCCATCTCTAACTAAATGGGCCGAAGAGAAAGTGCCGCAAATTGGGAAACGGATTGGGGCTTTTGTTATTCTTATAATGTCAAAGTAATGACCAATGTACGAAAGTAGATAAATGCACAAACATGTGAAACAAACTGTTTCTGAACCTGAACCGACAAACCAACCTGCACCATCACCGGTATTGGAACTACCATGCCCAAACCAATTTAACCCTAATCAAACCACTAAAAAAACGGACCTAATCAAACTTGTCACTTCCCTCTCCAAAAGACCAAAACCGGTTCCTCACCTTGAACTGTTTTCATTAAGAACCAATTTAACCTATGTTGACCTAATCTGGAAGGGGAAAAACTGGTTTGTACACCATGATTTTATGGTTTTTCTAGTCAAATAATTTTATAAAACAATGTATATCATATACGTATATTGATTTAAACGCGTATCAAGTTAAGTGAACGAAAAATGTGTAATTTGTATTTTAGTTCACATGGATCGATACATATCAGAGGAAAACCCGACATGTCATGGGCACACACGAGTTTGATTTTCAAGTCATCGTCGTGATTAGGTGTGAGACTAAAACACAAGTGTCTGTCTACTCAAGTAGATCATGAGTTCGTAAAGTATTAATTAAGTGCTTATTAACTATACATGTCCCTAACTGAGGAAAAAATAAATTTTATTTTCTATTGATTTCTCAATCAAAAAATGAAAATGCATAACATGTATAATTTTAACTGTACAATAATTTAATTTATATTTGACTCTTATTTTTTATATTTATCATTCAAATGCGTTCCTTAATTTATTTAATATGAAACTCCATCACACGACCATAACTCGTTGTTCCAATAATAATCTCAAACTTTATGGTAAGCACGTCTAAGTAGTATATACATGTTGTGTGGTATTTTTAATCTATATTTTGTAAATAATAATGTCTCTATTGTTGGTGTCAAATTTTCTGCTTACAAAAGTCTTAATATTTTGTAATTTTTTTGCTGTTAGTTTTTAATCAATGTTTATCAAGTTTATATTAATTTAACTGATTGTAATTTCTAGTCCCCAAAACTCCTGTTTTTTATTCATGTTATTTTGTAAGAATGCTACAAGAATGAACTCTGATTTGTCATCAAAACCATATAGCCCATAAAGTCGCTGATTCATTTTATTTAATAATCTTTATGGTTACATGACATCTTTTATTTTAATTTATCTTGGTATATCATTACACCAAACAGACATATATAAATTAATGCACGTCTCTTTGTTTTTAGCTCGCTATGAAAAATTTAGTTTCTAATAATATGTCGGGGACGGTTAACGTATAAAGAAAAGGAAATTGTTAGAAACGTGAAAAGCCACTAAAACGCATAACGTGTCATTTGGGTGAGGATCAGGGCCCGTCCGAAAGGATGGGCGAGGTGTACGATTATATTGTAGAACAGATACAATCTAGGTGCCCATATTTTTAAAAAATTTATATTTATATTTTATATGTAAAAAAATTATATAAACTTCTATTTTATTTAGTTTTTACTCGTTAAAACATAAACTCAGTTACAAGTTTTAAAACAAGTCCAATAAACTCACTTGTTTGCTACTCGTAAAATATTTTTAACTCAATTAGTCTTTAGCCTACTAATTAAAAACATCAACGGGCCTCTAATTGCTGATGAAGTTATATTGTAGGACAGATATAAAAGCTATCAAGATAAGCGTCCGAATCATCGGCAATCAAGATATTAGGGCCCATTTTTTCCTTGCACCGGGCCCTGTATTTTTTTAGGGTTGTCGGACCGGCCCTGGTGAGAGTACAAAGATAATACAAAATTATGGATTTGAGTTATAAAACAAACCACTGTTTAAGCGTGTGCATAGTCAAAGACCATGCTGGTAAAAAAACGAACTAGAGCCATATAAAACGGACTGAAAACACAAAAAAAACATACCGTCGTTAAAAATTTATAAAGCTACATCCCAGTGGGTAAAAAAGACGAACCACATCAAAATATTGATAAAAACATATTGATACTATATTCAAATCAAAGATAATAAAATTATTTATATATTTATTGTGAAAACTTTTTGTAAAAAATAATTAAACATGTAAAAGTTATTTAATTTTTTAAAAACGTTTGGAAATTAATTTAACCTCAAAAGTCAACAATGAAGATGATTCATCTTTTACCCTTCAACTTTATTTTCTGTTTACTTTAAAAAAAGTAAATGTGACAACTGTTCTCAACCGTCAAATACGTGATTAATGGTTCAGAAGTCTTCCTATCTATTCACAAAAACACTATTGTTTTATAATCACCTCCTAATATGCTACAGGCTTCTAACTTTCTTTTATTAGTATGTCTAGAGGTGTTCACAGTTCGTTTTATATGGTTTTTATATCAAACCGTGAACCAAGTCGTTATTAACGATTTTTTATTACCAAAAATCAAAACCAATCCGTTGAATTTTACAAAAGGTTTTATTAAAGGTTTTATTTTACGATTGAGCTTATTATGCCATCATACAAGTTGTCCAAAATGTGACACGAGATATGTACAAGAAATATGGGTTGGTTTGCCGTTTCAACACATTGTGTAATCTCATGATAAGGGATCAAACTAACTAGATCTCACTATGATCATCATTAAGTTGGGCTTATCTCCTATGTGAAGGATTTTAACTGGTGTAACTTTGGTCCTAACGAATCTTTATCAATATGGCATTGCGTTTATAACAAGCAACATGTATACATGTTTTCACGTAAAAAGAATAAGTCTATGTTTTCACGACTAACTAAAATCAAGAGAAGAAAAAAAAATAACAAAAATCCAAGATGGATTGTACTTAAAGAAAAAATACATAAGACTTGTAACACAATAATTAGGGGCCTGATGATATGAAGTTCTGAACTTAGCTTTAAAAAACGTGAAGTGCATAAAAGCAACACGGTCTAAAACTGAAGCATAAAACACAAAGTGTAAACCGCATAATTTTCTCATGCGAAGCTTACGAAATTTTCTTTTATACACTATATAAAAGCTTATGATTTACTATATAAATTACGGTCATATAATCGTTGGTCTTTTAAATAAGACTTGTAGCACAATAGATTCTCGGATGAAGGGGCTCAAATTAATCGTTGGTCTTTAAAATTTTTTTTTACCTACCCAATAATTGTCATAAAAAGTAATGATTTGGTTCAATATATTTAATGAAATTTAATTTGGGCCAAGATTCCATCATCTCTGTAAAAAGCAAAAACCTTTAATACAAGCTGTATAGAACCTTCTTCTTCGCCACCAATCGGTCAATCAATCATTACAGTTCTTCATAAGAAAATAAGAATCACAACTGCATGTAATTATCCATCATCATCTTCGTTCCACCGTTTTGATTTGACTCAAATTACCATCTGGGTTCGTTCAAAATGCTCCCATTTGTGATCAAACACCTGCAATTTCAACTGGGTTAGCCTTTTTGCTCAAAGCAGCACGCCTCTAAATCTCTTTTTGGGAAAAAGGAAAAGGGAGAATTCGAATATTTATTGTTATTTATATTCTTGCGATTAAGAGGGAACTGTTTCAAATTCGAACGTATTGATTTTGTATAAAGGTAAAAACTCCTTTTTATGGTAGTACTCTGAATGAATCTTACCGTTACCTTTCGGGTTTTTTCAAATTATACGCTTTTTGCTAGCGAATTAGTGATTTGTGAGTCCAGATAACAGTGACTCTTCACGATTTCTTTATGTTTTTTCCTTTTTCTTTATGGGAAATGTGTTTAAGTTCTTAAACTTCAAGTATTTTTCCCGGTATAATATTATTCCATGGTTTATTTTACTGTTTGTGCTCTTAACTCCCTGATAAAGTATTTAAAACTTATATTGCACACCAACTGTTTGTATAAATGCAGGACTTAAATGTCATCCGGTAATCCAAAGTTCGTAAACACAGAAAGTGGTAAAATGGAGAAATTAGATGATTTTGAAGACGTATCTGATTTAGGATTTGAGTCATCAACAGTTTCATCACTGGATCATGGAGCAATTGATGATGATCATGATCATGAACATGATCAATCACCCACAGTGAATTCAACACTCAGTGGCAATTCTTTTGCATACTATAGAACTAACTCAGAAACTTCAGCTTTCTCTGAGCAATTAACAGATGATCTTAATAGTTGCTCATCAGATACACAATCTCCGGTATGCTGGCCCCCCACCGGAAGATCCCCGTACCGGCCCGCTCTATCAAGATTCGGATTAAGAAAACCGACCCAGAAATTTGAAACCGAAGATAAGTTCGA
The DNA here is from genome assembly GCA_009936405.2 of Stevia rebaudiana. Taxonomy (NCBI): domain Eukaryota; kingdom Viridiplantae; phylum Streptophyta; class Magnoliopsida; order Asterales; family Asteraceae; genus Stevia; species Stevia rebaudiana. The sequence continues at coordinate 1,813,461 of WOUH02000036.1, forward strand.
GACTCATGAGCCTATGGATTTAGGTGAGTTTTCACTTTTTAGTGCCTTTAATTTAGTTTATCAACCATTTTCATTTACAAAAATCACCATTAAATCATGTCAGTTATGAGTTACTAAAAGGATATAAATGCTTTGACTTTTAACATGATATGAAATTTTTCTTGACATTCAACACTAACATATTTCCAATTTGTTTTTAATTTTGTAATGTTGCAAAATCAAATGTAATTATCATTATTGTCGTGAAATATAGAAAGAAATTTACAGGACCTTATATGGAAACTTCAAATCATATTAATCAACTCAAACACATATCCAAAAACCTCTAGAAATCAGAAAGAAACCCTTTTTTTGAAGATTTGTTTGTGTTATATTTTTGAAACAGAACTTGAAATGATGAAAGAAAGATTTGCAAAACTTTTATTGGGAGAAGATATGTCTGGCAGTGGTAAAGGAGTTTCTACTGCAGTTACTGTTTCTAATGCAATCACAAATCTTTATGGTATGCATTTTCAATCCTTATTTATTATTATTATTATTATTACTATTATTATTATCATTTTTTAATGCATCGAGAGTTGTACACTGCATCATCATAAACAAATTCTAGTGTAATGGTCTTTGAATGATATGTTCTTAACTTCATATAACTTCTGCCTGATGCATCAATGGGTTGTACCCAACAACGCGCTAAAACAAATTTATTTATTTACGAATTGTTTTTTTTTTCTATTTTTTTAGCTTCTATGTTTGGCCAACATCAAAAGTTAGAACCTTTGCATCCTGAGAAGAAGATGATGTGGAAAAGAGAGATGAATTGTTTACTCTCAGTTTGTGATTACATTGTTGAATTTATACCAACATCACATAGTTTACAAAATGGAAAACCAATGGAGGTACGATTAAAAAAAAATGGTTTTTATAATGACATCATTCCAGATGTGCTTTATAAGTAGTTCTTATGAGATTCATTTACACAATTAAAATTTTATTCAGGTGATGTCAAGCAAGCCAAGATCAGATATTTACATCAACCTTCCCGCATTAAAGAAGCTCGATGCACTTCTCTTAGTAAGAACAAAAAAAAAAAAAACAAAAAAATCTTTCAAAATATGATTTATTTGATTAAATTGTGCTTTTTTTTAACAAAATCCCGTATTATAATTTTATTTAACAAAATCCCCTATTTTAACTTTTTTTATAGGAAATATTAAACAGTTTCCAAGAGACAGAATTTTGGTATGTGGAACAAGGAAGCATGTCGGGAAACTCACGAACGGGATCTTTTCGAAAGATTCCTCAACCTCAGAGGAAAGACGAGAAATGGTGGTTGCCCGTTCCTTGTGTGGGCCCCGAAGGCCTCTCGGATAAAGCCCGAAAACAATTGAGACAAAAACGAGATTCCGCTAATCAAATCCACAAAGCAGCAATGGCCATCAATAGTAGCATTTTAGCAGAAATGGAAATCCCAAATACATACATCACTTCTCTTCCCAAGGTTAACAATTTTTCAAAACTTCTAAAGTCATATTTGATCGCATCGATGATACGACTCGTTTGCATATTAACATGTGTCTTGTTTTATTTTGTAGTGTGGGCGAACAAGTGTTGGGGATACGATATACCGATATATGACATCCGGGGGTAAATTTTCACCGGAATATTTACTCGATTGTCTCAACATAGGCTCGGAACATGAGGCACTAGAGTTGGCGGATAGAGTCGAGGCGTCAATGTATACATGGAGACGAAAAGCATGCGCAAGTTACTCAAAATCATCATGGGAGATGGTTAAACAACATGTGACGGAGACAGAACGAGTTGACAAAAATGTTGTTTTAGCGGAACGAGCCGATAGTTTGTTGTTTTCGTTAAAGCAACGGTACCCGGAGCTCTCACAAACGACACTAGATACAAGCAAGATTCAATACAACATGGTAAGTTTGTAGAAATATCAATTTGTATAAGTTTTTTTTTGTTTGTGATTTTGTTAATATTTGAAGTTTTTATGTGTAGGATGTGGGACAAGCAATATTGGAGAGTTATTCAAGGGTGTTGGAAGGTTTGGCATTTAATATTGTTGCTTGGATTGATGATGTTTTGTTTGAAGATAAATCAATGAGAAACCAAGAATCATAGAGGGTTTTATAAGGCCAATTTGAAGACAACTTCAATGTGCCATTTCTTGCATTGTTTTTTCTTTTTTTTTTTATCTAAAGTAAATGACTTTTTGCCATTAACCCCCCTAACTACCTGTATTTTACCTAATTTTATTGGTTGACAGGGTATTAACGGTGTTGTGAGTTTTCCAGTCACAGATTCTTCGTATGTGTATCGGTTCCATTATTACCAATGAGAGAAGGGAGAATTACCTAAATTCGTTCATTTATCATATCAATTGGTTTAGTTATGGAAAATAAATAGTCTACCATGGTAAATATATTGGTTATGATAAATAAAAGTTATATTAGACAAAAGATGAAAAATTATTGGCAAAATGATAGATTCGTGAGGATTTTTTACGTTGAATGAATTGCAAGTTTGGTAGGTGAGTGGACAAGTTTATTGGTGTTTGTGGGGTTATGCATAAAAGAGGCTTTATACGTGGAACAAACATGCTTTTTCTAGAGAGAACTTAAAAAAAAAACAGCAAAGTCCATTCGTTTAAGTGTCAATGCACGTTCATTCGTACGATTGGATTAAACTTTGACAAACGAACATTACAAAGTCTTTTTTGTGCTTATTGGGTTCATTTAGATCCTTTATTTTAGGTATGAAACCACAAGTCAATTAGAGTGAGAAGATAAGTACTTGTAGTGTCATAGTAACAAAGTTGTATGCTTTTAATTAACTCACGTGGAGTTTTGTTGAATTAACCTAGGACGGACAAAAGAATGTCATTAATTAATTAACTGCTCAAAACATAGTTTTTGACCAAAGGTAGGCCAAACAAACACGAAAAGAAGGCATAAAACTGATATTCTTGTTGATCTAATTTACTAATTAAATGGAACCTTTAGATACTATTAGTTTAAGGAGATTATATTTAAATATAGTGCAACTAAATTACATAACTATAGTAAAATATAAATAAAATTTTATAAAGTTGAGGTGAAATTCTAAAACGTTTGAAATAAATGTTATAATTGTTCAATAAAATATTTGTAAAAGTAGTCTATTTATAGAGAAGATGCACATGATATTAGTTTAAGACGTTCATTTTCATTCGTATAGATATATTATTGAAAAATCTATATATATGTGAGTAAGTTTATACACACGAACTGAACTACATGTTTGCAAGCATAAATGAAAATACAAGCCCAATATTTGTATCCGTTTATTTAATAAACACACATAAAATATTGTTCATAAATCTCCATGAAATTATTGTCCCTTTGAGTTGATCGTGACACCACGTTGATGGGTCCAAACAAGGGCGAAATTATGTCCAAGCATATACATTCTGGTCACATGTTTTAATAGAAATTAAGATTGTAACCAAGATAAATTCAATATCTTTTGTTTTTGCATTATAATATAACATGTAGATACGAAGTAATAGCTATACAATCTTGTAAATAAATCATATCGTGGAAGTTGGTGGAAAGTAGTAATGTCGAGAAGTAAGAAGCCATGTTCCATATGATTAATGGGGATATCCTTGTTTGTGTATAAATTTAATATTCAACTTACATTTTCGAGTATGAATTCCATATTCAAAGTACTTGGAACTACATAAGGATTATATTCTCCAATTATAATCTCCATCTCTATTTTTAATTTCCACTTCCATTCCTCATCTCAATCCCAACGAATAAAGATCAAATAAGCTCGTAAAATCAATTATGAATACAATAACGACTTAATAATAAATAATTATATTAAAATCATAGTATCAAACTAATGTGTCACCATGTGTACATATATAAAAAATGATGCTAGGTTGAAGAATAGATAGTTTCTGATTCTCATCTTAGGTATATTTCACTATACGTATCTACGAGAGATCAACAAAAAAGAATATCTTTTGTTTAGAAATTGTGGGAATTATTTGGCTCGACACATGTTTATCCATTTTTTATATTCTATAAAGTAAATTAGTAAAACTAGTCAGTTCATGTACAACATTCCCATTATGCTATTCTCGAATAGACCTTGATCTTTTATTTTTCAAGTGCTTAACTAAAATCACACTCTAAGAATTGACAATATGGCATCGAATCGCATCAAACTTGCAAAGTTGGACAATATGGCGTCGAATCGTATCGAACTTTCACTATTAGATTATATTAGTTGATACAAAGGGATCTTAGTGTAATTTTGTTTTTTATATAGAGAAAAATTCATTGAGTAATCACAAAAAAATAGGAAACTGAGGAACACTTATGGACGTTGATTATTTTTGTATTGGATTTTTTTCTGTACTGGATTTTTTTCTGTACTGAATTTTTTTGTACTGAAACTTTTTTACAAGATATTTTTTTTGTACTGATTTTTTTATGCTAAAGATCAATGACATACAAGTGTTTCTCAATTCCTCTTCTTTTATTGCTCTTCAATGAATCTTCATTAATATTCACAATATACAATACGGTGCCTACCAATTTTATTTTACGGGAGTGTATTAGACAGTTTTAGTATTATGTTATAATAGTTTATTAGAGGGATCTTAATGTAATTATGTCTTCTATATAATCCGTTGTAATCTTCATTATTATTTACAAGATATATAACACAATCCATACCAAGTTTTTTTATGTACTAGTTGATAAACTAGTACATAAAAGGTTAATAACTTAATATACGTAAATTGTTACAAACTAAACTCCATTTATGTATCTTTTTAACTATATGAAAGTAACCATAAGTCACACAAAACACACCAAAACCAAACCCAAGCCCGAACATAAGTAAACCATCTTCCGGAAACCCCAATTTCAAACGAATCGGGTTTCACGACCAAGATAGAGCGTTACTCGTTCTATCATCTATAAGAAAATAAACCGAAAACAATATCATCGATTGTTTCTTCAAAAATCGATTCTTCAAGCTCGATAACGACATCACGCGATGACCCGGTTTGAAGATCCAACCACATTCTCGATGTTTCCAACTCGTTTATGACAAGCTCGTTGAAGTCTCGAGGGTACAACTTACCGATACACGACTCGAGTCTTGACCATACCTCGTTTATCAAATCCATTCCTTTAGGAACGGGCCAAAAATGTCGTTTAATAAGCGACGATTCGGGAATGAAACGATTGCATACATCTTCAAGAGCTTCATTCGTCGAATCAAATAAAAACATTTGGTCACATTTGGCCCGACCCGAAAAGGTTGCTACTTCATCAAATAGAAACGGGTCGAGGATTTGAACCGATGATAACCATCGGGTTTCAAATACCGACCAGTTTAGGTCCGATGAAAGGAGCACGGCTTCAACATACTCGAAATCAGATTCCTCATTGTCCCCCGATTCGGTGATCCGTATTTGTTGATTTTCATCACCGGAAACTAATTTGTCAAACTGGATGCATCGTGGCTGAAATGCGGGTTCGACTGCGTGTGTATCAGAAACTATAATTTAGCAAATGACAGTAATATCATATTATGCTTATTATAACATAAGCTTATTACCAGGTGGTGAGATGGTTCTTGCAGGGGTAATATCGTCATCTGATAATAATGGCTCGAGAACGGATACTGGACTCGGTTTCCCGGGGCTGATCTCGTGTTCATCAATCTTGCTAGCAAGTGAACGCTCGTTACGATGTTGAGAAGAACATAACTCATTATATTCTGGTAAATCCTGCAAATCAACAGAAACAATTCACTTTTCTGTTGTTTGGCTAAAAATTATTTTTAGCAAAACAGGTAGGTCGGGTTGGGTAACGAGTCAAACAGGTTCTCAACATACTGAGTTCAGGTCAAAACGGGTTGTTTTATTAAAGTATCAATTTTTGCTCAAATCACAATAAATTTGTCATTTTTATAGAAAATTGAACTTATAAAATCTATAAATTTGTAAAGCAATTCGTTACCGGTTCTAAGTTCTCAGAAGATTGATCTTCATATAAAGAATCACACGGTTCGCACGCTTCCATTTGTTTAACATGTTCTTTATCACACGAAGGCGATTTAACAATTTCTTGATCCCCTGCATATATAGAATGAAATTCAGGTTATATCTTTTTAACAAATTAAACGGGTTGACCTCAAAAGTCAAACCATACCGTTTTATTTGAAACTAAACAAGAAACTTAAAAAAAACAGTACCTTCACAAGCCACATTATCAAGAACTACAATGTATTCATCGGGATTTACAATATTCGTGATGAGTTGACTTTTGTTGACCGTAGGTCTCGGTTGACCTCGAGGACTTGTACCGGGAGAAAGCGAGTTGTAATCTTGAAAAGACAAAATCCTCCCTAAACTTCTCGAGTGAGTCGGGAGGCTTCTTTTCATTGACTCAGCATCTTCATCGCCACTCGTGAGCATTGCAGATAAATGTTTCTTCGCCTCGATATAAATGTTGGATATCCGGTTTTCTGCATTTTCATTTTTAATTCTGGTTTCATGTGATTTTGACAATCGATCTCCTGCTTTAAGATAAAATCCGTTTGTAATCGTTGCGAATCTTTCGGTGTAGAAATGATCTCTGTTTGGGGAACTCCATCCACTATCAACCGCTTTTCCCGCTCGTTCAGTGGGTCCCGGTGTTTGTTGCTCATTTCCCATCGCGTGTTTTAACCGTCTTTTGACTTTCGTTGATGAATATTGTTTCTCGTTTTCAGAACACCCGGGTTTCAAAATGACGATTCTGTCCTTTTCGTACAAGGATATACTTTCTTGTGATCTACTCTTTCTGAAGACCTTTCGGCGTTTACGGATGAAGGGTTCTTCTGACTCTTGACCCTTTGAGTTTGAGTTTGACTTTGACTTATGGTCTTCTTTTAGCAAAATTGAGTTTTGATCTTGAAGCATTTTCAAGAACATTTCTTTATTTGAACTCAACATTTGAAACATCTCTTTTGAATGATGAAATTTACTGAAGTCTCCGTTTCTTGATTTCTCGTTCAGTAACGCCTCAACGGCTGCAATAAGCTTTTCTTTGACTATGGGAAAAGACCGTTTTGCCCCTGTCCCAATATCACCATGTTTTTCATTCCTTCTTCGATAAATTAGTAAAATTTCTCTCACGAGAGCTTCAAGATCTTGATACTCTGAGGGTTTCTGAGCTTGTTGACTAATCAAGATTTCCTCGTCAAAAGATTTCTTTAATGTTTTAGATTTATTCGCGTGTTGATGACTTTTTCTAATTGACTTTAAATCAAGTCCAATGAACATCTCTTCTTCAGTAGCTTCGTTTACCCTCGTCCTCATATGATCAAATGTCGGTGTTCTTATTCTTTCGTCATCCTGAGGTACAGTCAAGAAAACCATTTGTATCATATTAGTTTCTGTTTCGTGGGTCCCACATTCAAGTCATGTCTTTGTAATTGTAACACAAGATCCTTAAATTTACATAAATGAAACAAAATAAGCATGTAACATCACCACAGTTCAAAGATAAACTCCCTCCATCTATAGAAATTGCAAAGTTTGAATTCACGTATGGTTGACCGTTTGTCAATCGTATAAACTACCCTCTAATGTCAGTCAAAATAATAGAATCTTGTGAGTCCCTTATACTAACAAAAAAAGAGGTTGTATTGATGACATGGTCAAATAGGCAATTATAACAGAATTTCAACCCACATTATTTCCAGATTGGAATTTGTTTCACTTTTCCTGAAAAAAATTAAAAAGTCAAACTGTAACATTTTATACCTCAATTCTTGGATGCATTTCCTGAAAATTTGCGGGCCAATTCGCTTCTGATATAGGATGTGGAGGACCTAAAAAATAAGAAAAAGACCGAGTTAAATGAACTCAAGTTCGCCCATTTGACCCATTAGAAAAAAGTATAACCCAAATCGACCCATTAACCTATAGATGGGATGCAATCACCACCTCTACGAAAAGCATTTGTAAACAACGCAAAAGTTTTAGTATAAATGGTAAAAAAAGTCTTACCATGAGTAATATTATCCATGTATCTTTTACTATCTGAAAGCATCCTTCTTGGGATCCGACCATATCGAAAGTCAAACATACTAATTATTCCCCACATACAACCTAACGTGTCTTTCTTTTGTCGAGCATGACGTTGTTGTGATCTTTTTGCCATAATGAAATTGAAATCTTCAAACAATACCCTTGATTTTTTTTTATTTTTATTTTTTAAAACAAAGATGATAATCCTGGTAAGAAAGAAACAACAGGAATGCAAACTCAAATAAGTAGAAGAAGAATGTGATAATCTGATTGTAGATAACGGATGCATCTTATGGTCAAACTCTTAATCTATGATAATGTAATGTTATAACAACTTTTATTTACATATTTGACTCTAGAGATGAATGATTCTGACTTTCTGATTCTTTTTAATGTCATAATAATCAGAGAAACAGATGAGGAATAGCTGCAAGAAAACTGAACATTGATTATTTGATTATACAAGTAATATTACCTAATTATCCCTAACTTCAATCAACTAGTTAGATGATGTTCATTCATCACTTCGAGATCATACATACATACATCCAAACACCCCTCAAACAACCAAACTATTTCCAAAAATGGAATAAAAACCTATTGACACAAAAATAAGAGAACACTAAATATGTAAAAGATTCTCATTGCATTATAACAATGACGTAAACACAACGAAAAATAATATATCATCTACAAAATAAGAAACCATGACTAAAAATATGCAGAGATGAGAAAGTACCTAAATTTAGAACCTTTTTGTGATAACAAAAAGAGCAATATAACTTGTTATTATGATTTATGACAATATCAAGATAGTCCCAGTTTGAATTCTTTGATTTGGTAAAGAATCCAAAAAACAATCTTTTTAACTAGTCGTGCTTAGTAATTTCAATGGACCAATGTGAGGGATCAACAACAATTTAGCAGATAAACAATCATTTTTTTATTGATATATAAACCCTAATTGACAAATCTTCAACCCCGAAAAAAGTCTCACAGAAGGGTTTTGACCAAATTAAGGACCTTGATAAAGATTATGCATTCAGGATTTAATCGAACTCTCACAAATCCTAACTTAATTCAATGTGGATACCTCAAATTTTTACAAAAGTGATAAACCCGGATGATAAACTCCGCAAATGTAGGATCATGTCGTCGATAATTATGAAGAAAAAGTCAAAAGCTCAAAGACTTTGATTCAATACAGCTTTTCGTGAGCAAAAAGATTAGATAAAAAAAAAAAATCGTAAAACGAGTTTCTTCGATTGATCAAATATAGAGACCTTAGATGAAATGAACACTAACCTACTTGACTGAAATTAGGTTTGAAGATATGGTTGCCATTAAAGAAGACTGTAGACAAATGGCAAAAAAACAATGGGGCGGTTACATGAGAACGACGATTCGACGAAGATGAAATTGACAGTTATGTTTTGCATTGTTATGGTGGGACACAGAGTTCATTATACAAACGAAAACGCACTAATTCACACACACAAAAACAATAATCTCGAAAAAAATGAAGCTTTATATCAATACCTAAAGATATCGATGAAGATCACACTTCAGACATGCAATATTCTACCATTATCACGAAGCTATGAATCTTTTTCAAGATGTGGTGGTTGAGAGGAATTTAGCGTTTGGATTTGAGAAATTGGGATTCGGAAGAGGAAAGTTGACACATATGATTTTAGTGGGGTCATTGGAATCAATCAATCGTACAGAAAAAAACACTAAAAAAATACACAGATGACAAAATCATGAAAGATTAAAGAGCAGGCTTCGAACAAAAGTTTTCATTGTTTTTCATCTGCAGTTTTTTAATGTTGGATCATCATCAATGTCACCACCACCTCATCAACAATCAGGAGTTTAATTTTCTCTCTCTCTCAGTGTTTTACATATTATATGCCAGAAAACAATGAAACATGTTCAGTTTCTTTTGGGTGGGAAAGTTTGACTAAATATTGTTGGATGCACTTGTATTTTAGAGAGATGGAAGCAGTAGTGGTCCTTAATCTTTTTCAGTAATTGTTAACTTTATTCTTTATATCATTAAATAATTTACACTCTTTCATAATTGATTCCATCGATTTTTAACTACCTTTTGTCATTTTAACTACTTCTTTTAAGCTTTATTTTGTCTAATATATATATATGTATCTATTTTTTGCAAACTTCATCTATTTCTTTGTTGATAATTTTAAATTACAATTTATGTAAAATTTTAAAGTTAATAAACAAACGAATTATTAAAAAATAATGTAATATATAAAAAATAATACAAATAGATATTACCTATATGTTTTACACAAACGAAAATAGATATTACCTATATGTTTTACACAAACGAATCCAATAAAGATGTTAGTCAAAATTGTCAAGCTTCACACCAAATTTGTCGTCACTGTTGAAGCTTAATTAATTTCAAAATCAATTTTTGAAGCAACCCGAGGCATAAAAAAAGTCAACTTCTTAATTAATTTCTTATTCCTTGTAATATGACAGAGGACGACACTCACCCTCCTCCCCCAATCATATTAGTATGTTAGAAGCGACTTTCCTGCTAATTTCAACATCAACAAAGATGCATTGTAAAAATAAGGAACATAGTCATGTACTCATGTTCACATCAACAAATATACATTGTAAACCATATTTTATACAATTTTAAGTAAATTTAGTTTGATAAGAACAAGTCATTCGAGATGTACGAACTTTATGATGACTTGCTATATAGTAACTTAAAGCTTGTGTGAGATTTTGCTATGAACGTTAGTTTACACCGAGAAGAAATATCATGAAACGCATAACCTTTATTAACACATACATTACATGCTTGAGACTATAACGGTGTTGTGTCCCTTGTCTAAGTCACACTTCAAATTAAAACACAAGACAAATAATAGAGTATAACATTATTCCAAAGAAATATAATTATGTATCGTGTTGAAAATTTGTACAACCTAATTAATTTTTTATATTAAAGTTGTATTATCTGTTGAATATGTTTAACAATAAAATCTCTATTTTGGGCAACAAGACTCGAATCCCTCTCTTTGATCACAGTTATTCGCTAGCAACCCCTACCTTGTTTCTTCTTTCTTCTAAGTTAGAGACTCATGATCCACAACTTCTTTTTATGTGTGCGTTCATCGGAATAGAGACAGATGATCTTTACAACACCATAAAATATTGGTTGTGTGAAGATAAAATAGACTCCGATTGTTTGATGATTTTTTGAACTTAGCTGTAATGATATGGAAGCTTTACTTCGCCAATCAATGGCAATGTTAACGAGTAAAAGAAAGTATAGTGAGAAGAAAATTACATGATGGTAATTTTTGTAGGTGGTGAGATCTCGCTGAAGGTGAAAGAGGCGGTGGGTGATGTGGTAGGTGTGTAGATGAGAGAAGAGAAAGAGTATGTAAATAAAATTTGTAACACATCCACGAAAATAGATATAGAGAGAAAGATGATGAAATGTGAGTAAATTTTTAGTCATTATGTATCTTTACAATCATATTTCTAACGTGTTAAATTTTGAAAGAAAACAAATGGTAGATTTTTTTTTTCCATCAATTTTGATAGTTTTTATAAAAATCAAAGACGATTTAAAAAAAAAAATTTGAACAACTTTATCTAGAGGATAAAATTTCAATCTTACAAGGCTTTTAACTTTTGGTAGACATTTGGTAGACATTACGAGTTAAAACATAATCTTAAGTTTTAATTGTTAAAAGGCAATGAGACATAACAAAAAACCATATTTTTAAATATTAAAAAGGTTTGAAGCATTAATAAATTATGAAATACTAACAGCAACTCAATTGGATTTTGATATTTACCAAGGAATCGACGTTTTCACGCGCTTTTTGTACCGATGTATGTTTTCCTAATTCGGTGCCGTGTCTTCGTAGTCGTCGTCTCCGTCCTCTCACGACAAACCATAACGAAGAAGCCCTAATTTTGACGTTTTCTTGATATACTTCATCAATAACTGACATCTGAAACAACTGAATCAACAATCTATTAATGGATGCAGCAGCTAAGCGAATCAGAGCTTTAGTTGTGCTGGTTGTAATTTCACTAATCTTAGGTGCTTCTGTTGTACACGCCGGCGACATAGTTCACCGTGATGATAAAGCTCCTACAAGACCTGGATGTGATAACAACTTCGTTCTGGTAATCGTTAATTACTTAATTTGATAATTGTTTTTACTCAAGTTTCTCAAAACCCGATCAAGGGGTTTTTGGTCTTAGGTTTAGAAATTATGATTGGGGCACTATGTTCCGATCTTGATAACTAAAATTTAGTGAGAAGATAACTTGATTGTACATAACTGCTCTGCTAATACTATAAGTCTGTTTATACCAACATATTTGACTGGAAATACTTGAAAATCATAAGTCTATGATTTTAACTGTTTGGTTTAGGTCTACAATATTAAAAAAACCATAGCTAACAGTTTGGCTCACGGTTTAGTAAGAAAATAATCAAAATGGGACAAGGAACAACCATAATCTGAGATATTGTGTGATACAATTGTCAGTTTGATGTAAATATTTGTTTAAAATGTAATCATGTCATGCAAGATGCAAACATGTATTTGGATTAATTATATTATTTGAGTTGTTTACATCAGTAAGGTCTAGATTCTCATTATTTGGGTCTTTGCAATTTCGTGTAGGTGCTAAATTTGATTCAAGCTCTAACTACTGATTAGAACTTTGATGATTTTATTAAAGCTTTTAATGAAATGATGGTTTGCTGTTTTTTTAATAACAGGTGAAAGTTGCAACATTGATTAATGATAGAGAAGAAGGTGAATTTGTAGGTGTTGGTGCTCGATTTGGTCTCACCTTGGAATCAAAGGAGAAAGATGCTAATAAAACCAGAATTGTTATTGCAGACCCTCCTGATTGTTGTGTAACACCTAAAAACAAGGTTTAATCTTTAATTTCTTATTATTTATCTTTTGAAAACACTGAATTGATAACTGTGATTATATGTAGCTTACTGGTGAAATCATCCTTGTGCACCGAGGGAATTGCAGTTTTACAACCAAGGCAAATGTTGCTGAAGCTGCTGGAGCTTCAGCAATCCTCATTATTAACAATCGCACAGGTAAATTTGTTAATTTATTAATTTATATATTTTGGGGCAATTACATATATCCCCCTATAAACTTCATTAATTACATATATACCCAACCTAAAATTATAATTGCATATATCCGCTTACAAACATCTAAAAATAACATATATACCCAATTTGAGGGGGGATATATGTAATTTAAGTTTTAATGCTATAACATGGATTGGTGGGGAAATATGTAATTTAAGTTCTGGGCTGGGTATATATGTAATTAGGTTTTAAAATAGGGGATATATGTAATTGATCCATATTTTTATCTCAAACGGGTCAACTGGATCCCTTCAAAAAGCTAGCTAACAAGGAAATGGGTCAAACTGGTTAAAACTTGAAAGTCAGCTAACGTGTATTTTTCATGGGTACAATCTTCCAATTCATTTTTTTTAACTTTAGATTAACATCGTAATATTAATATAGCTATTTTGAAAATTAAAAAATTCGTAGTGAAAGTGGTTGTTGGGTCATCAAGAGCTGGCCCGATTTAACATAGACGACTAGCTTTAGTTATTATGATAGCTATACAATATAATATTGAGTGTGATTACGTATATAGCTGAAAGTTATTTAATTTGTAATAGTGTAACTATTTTTTTTTACACAGAACTATTCAAGATGGTGTGTAAAGCAGACGAACCCGATGTTAATATTCGCATCCCGGTAGTCATGCTTCCACAAGATGCTGGTGAAAGTTTAAAACAGAGTCTTCAGGAAAATATAAATGGTAGGGTTTATTTCATGTTTAATTAAAAGAAGAAAAAAAAAACGACTTAAAATCTTAAATAATTGTTTTTTTTTTTCAGTTTTCGTGCAGCTTTTTTCACCAAAAAGACCGCTGGTTGACGTTGCAGAGGTGTTTTTATGGCTTATGGCTGTTGGTACAATCTTATGTGCATCGTATTGGTCTGCTTGGAGTGCTAGAGAAGCAGTTATTGAGCAGGACAAACTTTTAAAGGTGAAAACTTTGACCCGTTTACTGGTGTCGGGTTGATTTGGATTAGATTGCTATTTCTGACGGGTCAAATGGGATAAATATAAAACATATCTTAACGGAAACTGGTTAATATGTAAAAACACATTTTGTTCAAAAGGTTAGATTATCATTAAAATAATAGTCCTAATAAAATTATCAGGGGCACTAATTGATGATAATAAAATTTCTCTAGACATAAATTAATATTAAAATTCACAGGATGCTTCTGAAGAATATTTGAGCACGGAGGCTTCTTACTCCAGTGGTGTGGTGGAGATCACCACCACATCAGCAATCGTGTTTGTTTTGGTTGCATCATGTTTCTTAGTTTTACTGTACAAAAAAATGTCATACGCGTTCATTGAGGTTTTGGTTGTTCTATTCGCCATTGGTGGGGCCGAGGTATGTAATTATCCACATAAAATAATGTCAATCTCATTCATTTAGATCATTTAATCATCTTTAACGAGTTGAACAATTTCTTTCTTTTTTCTTTTTTCTGTTTCTCAGGGTCTGCAAACGTGTTTGGTCGCTCTATTGGGATGGTATATATGTTCCACATATTATTATTATTAGCAATAGATGTGAATATAGTCTATCTATTAGAGTAACTAATATTTTTAATAAATGCAGTCTCAGATCATTTGAAAATGCTGCAAAATCATACATCAAGGTCCCCTTTTTAGGAGGCGTGTCGTATTTAACACTTGTTGTATCTCCGTTTTGTGTGACATGTGCTATTTTATGGGCTGTTTATCGCCGACACCATTTTGCTTGGATCGGTCAAGATATACTTGTAAGATTAATTTTGCATTGGTTTTAACTTAAAAGAGATGGAATAATGACATTAATCATTATATAAAGGCAAATTGGACTAAAATAATCCCACCTTTTGGAAATTGGCGAATAATAATCCCACCTGAAAATACACTCTCAGCGGTCCCACCTTTTACTCTTTGTTTGAAAAATGGACCGCCGTTAAAAAAAACCTAACAACGTTAAGTCGTGCTTACGTGGCTGTCTACGCGGTCCCACAGTTGCCTACGTGGCTGTCCACGTGTAAAAAACTTGTTTCCATTCTGGGCGTGACCCAGATCCATAAAAGGATCCATGGATCCTTCTCTTTCACCCAATCACGAGCCCAGATCCATAAAAGGATCCATTTTCTTGAATTCTTAATCGATTTCTAGGTCATTATCGTGTCGAATGGCCTCTGAAACAGCTTTCATTTCCTTTTAACGTTTCTAAGGATTAACAGAGCAATCCTCCGACTCTTTTTGCAGTTTGTTTTTGCGATCATCTGACTTTGTTTTTTTAGGGTTTAAGACATCATACGAACAAATTTCCGATTACCGTCTTCAACGTAATGCCGTTCTTCTCTATGCGTATTTACTCCTCCTATTTCACTGCAATTTCATGAATTTTGTATTTGTTTGGTTTAGAATTTGCTGACGGCAATGATGCCTCGATGGAGCCAAACCCTAGGATATCTATACCGACACAATAAATCAGTCATGCCACGAGATTTGTATGCGTTACCGTGCAGGCGAATTTCTAGGGTTGCCGCCGTTGAAGTTCCTGTAGATTCAGATGCTTCTGCTAAATCGGAGGTATTTTTGAGTTTTTTTTCAAATTTTGCCTGACTCAGATCTTAACTATTTGACTGAAGCCAGTTTAGTAGAACATAAATAATCCAGTTTGATATCTGGACTGTTAACTGGTCACTGTTTCTCTAATTCATAAAATTATGTTAATATGGTCTTTTAACAAACACAAGTTGGTGGATTTCGAGTATTTCCCTGGATATATAAAATCCTGAATGCAATCATCGTCTGCCTGTTTTGATGATCATTTGTATAATTGTATTATATCATTTTCATGGATATATAAGACTGCAAGCAGTCATTTTCTGCTTTTTTTATGATCATTTAGACCATTAGATCAAATCCTTCAAGAATTTGGAATATTGAAAGTGGATGTAGAACTTTTGCATTAAGTTTCTTAAACTGATATCAAATTGGTAATATGCTTTTGTTTAAACTTTTCAATAGTAAGAGAAGTTGAAATCACTTTGTTTTAACAGGTTAATTGTGGCTGTTATGCATTATTGGATGTGATTACTTGCTATAATTAGTGTTCTTTGATTTCTGCAGGTAAATCTAAATAAGATGTTTCGATCAAAGCCTTGCTCTTTAGCTTTGTCGCCTGAATCTCCTTTGAGGATTGAGGAACCAACTTATGAGGGTCTTCGCCATTTTCTCCTCAAAATGATGTTGTTTTATAGCAAACAAAGCAAGTCTATTCGGCAAGCAAATGTTATTTACCGCCGTGTTGTATCTCAAGTAGATAAACCTGTCATTTATGATGGTTAGTCTTCTATTATTCTCATTAATCATTGTGATAAGATAGAATTTTTTGAAACTGTATATGAAATGATAAGTACATGATCTATGAATGTCCCACATTCAAGTTTTATTGAATACATTAAACTAGATAACTGGATAAATTTAACAATTGTTATTTCTCTCTCATTACTTTTTTTTTTGTTGTAAAATACATACGGTTCAACTGATTAAGTTTGATGCCCATAAGATTTTTCAGTCAGTGGTTACATTTGAAATTTCTATAGTTGTATCACAAAATATATGCATTTATTAACGTTTGGTAAATATTTACAAAACCTCTACAAAGATAAAATAAGATGAACTATTTAGAACACACTCAATTCAATTAACGTTTGGTAAATATTGCTAACGAGTAACGAACAAATAGTTAATTTTTGGTTAACTAGAAATGCTTCATTTAGTTTGAGGTGTCCTAGAATAGAAATTGCATTTATTATAGATAAATGGAGTATATTTTCATATCATATAAAAACTGGAGCAAATAGCGAAATACTAATTTGTAATTTCTGCTCTGTTTTAACTTTTAATGCATGAGAAACCTAACAGTTTTTTATTACAATTTATTCGCCCTAACTGATATTTCTTACTTTAAAAATTCAGTTTTTAGGTTGGAGAAAACCTTTAGAACAAATTTCTCGATGCTAGTTGTACACATGTGGCTTTGTTTGCGTCGCCTGAAAGCAGAAGGAAAAGAAGGCGTTGAACTGGGGCAATACGTGTATGAAATCTACAATCATGATTTGGAAACTAGAGTCTCCAAAGCTGGGGTTAGTAGTCTAGATTGGTTGACTTTTGATTATTAATTAATATTAATATCTTGTTGAACTTGACCAAATGGTAGAAAACATTGATGATCTTGCTACTTAAGAAAACTTTCTTGTTTTCAATTTTGTCACACGCATGAAATTTATTTATTATCTGTCTATGGAATTGTGCTGTCTTTTACTATAAGAGTATAGGATGGAACCGAAGTTTTAATACCTTTTTTTCGCCTTTAGTTTTGTTATATTATTATATTATATAATCTCGTCTTCTAAGTCATAAGAGTTGCAACACATGACTGTTGATCTTTCTACTAAGGAAAGTATCTGACTTTTTCTAGATTCTCAACTTTCACTTACATTTAATTAACATAATAACAAAGCATGGTGAAAATTTTGAAAAAAATTATTTTTTTATTGCGCGATGTGAAAATTTCCAATTAAAGTAGGGATTTTAATGAAGGCAGAACATACTTAGTTTGTATTTTCTTGTCAATCCAAAAACGGACCATGAGTAATATAGATGATCCATTTCCGGTGACTAAACAGATTTTTCTTAAAAAGTTAGTAATATTTTTTTTTACTGGAGTGCAGGTTAATTTGCTGTTATCTAAATGGATGAGGGAGTTGGAGAAAGTATTTTATGGCAATATTGTTGCTTTTGATACCGCAATGCTTCCGGAAGCTAAACAAGATGATTTGCAGAATGCAATATGGAAGTAAGAAATTTAAAATTTTTTGTTAAGTTAAAAATTTAGTAGTTGATTTGCTCTTTTTTTTTTTTTTAAATATAATTTGCCTTTTTTAAACATTCTTACATGATATGTAGGAATGTTTTTGCTGAAGATGGTTCATCAAAGCTAGATGCCTCTGCATTACCAGCTGTATTGGTTAGTTTTTTACATTTTCAATAATAAATAATGTGTCCACAAAACAGATCAGGAAAGGGGGTTACTAAACATTATTAAATATCTGGCTGCCTCTTTTATTTAAACCACTTTTAATCAGTTTTTAATATTTTCAGGCGTTTACAAGATATATTCGACGAGAATGTACTTGCTTGTCATTAACAGGTATTTTACTTTTTTTTGTTTTGTTTTGTAGATATACTTGCAGTCCTGCATATCCTGATGTTTATACACTTTTTAAAAAATGTGACAATAGTTTGAGTTAGGAAGATTAAAAAAATTGATTGACTAGTGGGGAGATGTCTAAATTACCCCTTAATAAATAAGGAACAAACAAAGGAAACTTGTGGACCAAAAGCTAAGTTGTTGGTTATAATCAATGGTTGAAAAAGTAAACTTGAAATAGTTTTTAGTATTTGTAGATTCAGTACAAATCTGTAGTGTCAAATATGATTACAACCAATATATCAACTGTAATTTTTATTCATGGCTTTGATATAATTTTTACTTTGTTAGCTTATGGAATTTAAAATGGAAAATATAATTGTGGATGTGCAGATAAAGAAGCAATGTTCTCAGGAAACTTCATGTTCACTCCTCTGGACAACTCAAAACCTTAGATGGATCAATTCAAACCGTAAAAGCAGCAATCTACCAATGAAGGTTTTCAGTTATATAGATAGCTTAATCGAATAAACATTTGTTTGTTTTCGCTACACATAATGTTTGATGTGTAGAGTATTTTAACCTTTAAAATGGTTATATTTTACCAAAAGAAATCAAAGAGTGTTGCTGCCATTGTGGTGGTGGTGGTGTGGAAGGTGATGGCAAAGTGGAAGGATGGTGGCGTTAGTAGTTGATAAATTGATTTTTTGGGCGCACGTATAAAACTTGTTTTCTAAGTCGACGTCGAAATGATTTGGGTCATTTATTTTTGTATACGAATCTTGTTATTTACCTTGTGTTTTTCGATCATAATTCGGTTGCTTATAGTTTATGGTTATGCAACTTCAATCTCAACAATAATTTTTTTTATTATTATTTTTTATTTATTTATTTTTTTTTTTTTGTTTTCTATTTAAGTAAACGGTTGTGTAAAG
>WOUH02000036.1:1835462-1851491 GCA_009936405.2 Stevia rebaudiana
GTCACTAATTGGTGAGGGGAGGATTAGCGATTAATCGGGGATTAATCGGAGGCTAGTCGGGATTTTTACAACCATGGTTTTATCTAATAACTGCATAACTGATGGTTATGGTTATATATATGCCTTCAAGTTTAGGATCTTTTAACTACCTACAAAACGTTACAAACCTCCAGTTTTAAAATAATAATTAATTCACTCAATCATAATCACAGGAAGTTGGTGTTTGTGAAAGTTGTACAACGAAGCGGTGTTCAAAAGGAAAAGACATACTATTCACAAATTAGTAGAAAAAAAGATGACAAAATTAAATAATGTGGGTTGGGAGGATCGAGTATCTTTTAAATTTATGTAATTCTGTTTGGTGATGTAGATTGGGTGTTTCCATGCCTAACGACTTGCTAGGTGTGAGTTTTTTTATAAATGTTTTTTTGCCGTTAAAAAAAAGACATCTCTCTCTTTATTTTTGGAAAGAAACTAATACAATACTATATACTGTTTTCAAATCCAATTAAAATTAAATACATATTGAATAAATTTTTCACCGTTGGCCTTTGGTATATCATTTCGAAGTTGGAATCGTTAAAAACACTATTTTGTCTTAAAACAATAGGAACAAATTTTGACACTTCATTTGCTTAATCAATAGTTAAGATTCAATGAAATTCAAATATAATTAAACAAACAAGGAAAATATATTGATGTAAACTCTTACTTTATAAATTTTCTATCACCTTCCTTTAAGAATTCATAACTTTTTCATAAAACATTATTATTATTTTTTAAGCTGCACCATAAAGACAAAGTTGTTTTTCTCTTTTATTTAAATACCATAGAAATCTACTTTTTTAAAGTCAAAAAAATATAGTACTAAAGAATATAATACAAAATAATCTAATACAATTAAAATAATATTTTTTTTAATACAACAAAGGAAAAATATATATAATACAGTACATGTATATCTAGTTGTTTTGAGAATACCGTACATGTGTATCTACTTGTTTTGAGAATACAATACATGTATAAATCTAGTTGTTTTGATCGCCGTTCAAAAAAAATCTAGTTGTTTTGATAATACAGTACATGTATATCTTATTGTTTTGATAATACAGTATGTGTAAATCTATTTTTGTACTAAAATTTTCGTGCTATATTTTTTGTACTGTATCACTTTACTAGATTATTTTAAGTTTAAAAAAAAGGTATATCACTATAGTATTCAAATTAAAGAAGAAAAACGCTTATTTTTATTATGCAATTTTTATAAAATAATAATATCGTATAAATTAAAAGTTATTAATGTTTAATAAAAATAGAGTGAAAAGTTCAAAAAAGTTGAGCAAATAAGATTTTACATAAATGTTGTTTTCCTTCTTTATTACTCTAGGCAAATGAATGAGTAGATTTATTCTTATTATTTTTATTTAAGATTTTCTTCGTATTTTATTATTCCTTCGGCATTAAAGCAAAATTCGACTTTGTAAGACATGCGTAATGGTAAGGTGGTGGTGAAGGGGTGGGTTATGACGCGTCAGTGACACGCAGGAAAGAGAAGGGGTGATGAAAAATGGATGTAATGAGTTAGTAAAGGTGAGAGAGATGAATAAAAAATATAAGAGTGTGGTGTTATATTATTATTGGTTGAAAGAATTAAAAAAAATCACTTATCCCTTCCACGCCGTGGTGCACCTTTCACCCAGTTCACCCAATTCCCCTCCGTTTCGGCCCACCACGCCCCTCCATTTTGGTGTTGAAGGGCGTTGAAGCCCCTTTCACCCAATTCCCACGTCTTAGTACACACATACTTAATATTATTAAAAATAAATATAGAGAGACAAAAACTTGGAGGAGTGAAAATCTAGTGATGGGTACACGTACATGAATATTTGCATGAAAAGTCGTGATCAACGGATTGATGGCTTCAAGATGGAGAAACTCCTGATGGTAGGATAAGGTGCCACGTAGGCTGCCATGTCGGCATGAAAAAGACAAAACTTTTTTATAAAAAAACAGAGGTTGGATATGGAAGCAACGGTGAAGAAGAGTGTTGATGAAATCGTGTAATATCCTTTCCTTTCAGGATATAAAGATAGACCCCCCACCGGCCACCACCCTTTATCATCTCTCGAGGAGTCGATACTTGTATTTTTATTTTTTTCCTAATTTCTTATTCTTTGAATACATATAAACAATATTTATTAAATACAAAACCAATTGATTTTAACTAGGTAACACGTAGGACTGATCATAGTACAATTAAGGCAATAGCTGTGTTTTACAATTAAAGCTGATTATATATTTTCCATACGTGTAAATGATTTTCACGTTATTAATAGAAACCTTAGACTGATCCTCATGTGATTAGGGAGTTAGCTTTGCATTTCTAAAATCAAAGTAGTTATAAATAGAATTAACAATATCAACAAAAAGTTGTAATTCGTATGAAAAGATATATATTTACAGAATGACAAGAATATTATATATTTTTGTAAAATTAATTAATTAGTTTTAGCAGTAAATACACAATTTCTTTTATATGAAATTGTTCAGGCAGTTATAAATATTATTAGATTATAACCGTTGTTGTAAAAGTCCCGAGTAATATTTAGATTACTCAGGCGAATACGCCACGAGTACTCCCGCCTAGGACGAGTAACTTGTCAAGTAAACGCTGAAAAACTGCCGAGTACTCGAACAACTAACACGAGTACACACTACTCTTTAGTCGATCGACCTAATAACGTCTTGCAACTTTCGCAACCATAATTATAAACAATAATAATTATCACACTTTATCAATTGTTAAAATATTGCTAAAAAATCAATTGTTTAAATGTAAGTATAACAGTATATTTGAAGTTATTTACGTAAATAACAAGAGATTCTATGTGTTCCACCCACTATGCATAGAAAGTACCAAAGATTTGGGGGAATGGAAGAAGCAAGCTACAAACATTGAAACACTTGTAGTCTTCACAAGAAAAGAAAGCAAGTCAAGCTTACATTTTAGCATTTCCCAATATTAACTTTAAACAATAATTATTTATAACCGACTCTTTATTATTTAATCATGTTCTTACAACGATTTAAACACGTACACACAGCTTGTAGTGGTTGAGAAAGGAACTTTTTGATGAATTCCCACTAATACATTATGAGTACGTAGTACAAATTGTGAAAAATTAATAACTTATTAAAAAAGAATTAGATGTCAAATTGGTTTTGGGGTTTTGGAGTGAGGAGTAAAAAAGAAGAAAAATGTATGCATGGATGCATGTTACGTGATGGCTTTGTCTCACAGTCATAAAAGCTTTCAAAAGTAGGCAAAGTGAAAGTGTGTGATTCAACCAAGTTAACCTCCCCTTAACTTCAACCTTTGGTAAATTATTTTTCAATCCATCGTATGTTCCTTTCTTTTGAATCCTCCTCCCAACCCTCAAATAAAATAAAATAAAGTTTGCTAATTATGTAGTCTAATTTCTTAATTAATAACGGATCTACGATTTTTTTATATGTGTTATAAAAGGGTCGTGCTCAAATGGATTAGATAAAAAAAAGATACTAGAATTATTTGAGAGTATGCTAATAAAATATGTACATTGGTTGCAATAAGCTAACGTATTTTATAGCACATGATATCCTCTTTTCTTTTTTTTTTTTTTTTATAAATTAGCGTCTTTTATGAAGAACGAGTGAAAAAAATGTGCACTCATAAGTTTCATTGTAAAAATACCTAGCCAGAACCAAAGGCATTCAACACAATGATATCAGGAGATACGGATATGGCTTGGGAGTTGGGACCGGATAGGTCTCAGTTTTGAATCCGATATATGAGGTTTACCAGTTCTATTGGATTTCCTCGTATTTGGTCCAGGAGTAGCCGGGTCACCATGCTGTTTGTACTCGTCTGGCGAAAGGGTGACCAATTCGTTAGAGTGATTTTGATCGAGTGGCCGTGCTTTTCGCTGTTAAAAAGTAAACACCTAGCTACTATTCAATGGGTGGTTCCTATTCTTGTAATTAGTTACAAGTAATGATATCATAAATTAGAGCACCTCCAAGCTAGGGGTTGTTTGGATCGAGCTGGCAATAAGGGAAAGAGAGGAACTGGATACCTTGTTTGATTGAACGTGATCGAAGCCATAGTTCCGGAAATCCAGATTTCGTCTAGTTGGTTTTACCGATTTTTGATCCATGGTTATATTCCAAGTTGTCACTTTGATCCTGGTGTTATGTTTCACGCTATTTTGGTTCATGTTTTGTACTTTGGTCCTTGTTTCTAGTTATGTTTCAGACAACTCGCGTATGAGAAACCATGACCCATGGGAAATTCATCGTTCATCAACTTATTCAGACCGGTGCTTTAGTTTGATTTTTTTTGGTTTTAGTTTTATTAATTTTAAATTCTTAGGTTTTAGTTTATTTAATTTCAAATTTTAGGTTTTGGTTTTTATAAATTTTTTTTTATTTATGTAATTTTTTATTATTTTTATGTTATGTTATACTTAATGATTATGCTAACTTTTATACTTTGTTTATATATGTATATGTATTTAATAAATGTAAAAATATGTGGAAATGTTTCATGCTTGAAAGTAAATGTATAGTTACAAAGAAAAATGAGTATTTAAAAGATGATACGTGACAAGTTGAAGTACCGCATTTAAAAGTTAACGAAGATGAACTTAAGGATAATCTATTATAACTCTGTAAACAACTAAATAAATTTGGTCAATAATATAACTCGAATGTAGATTACTTTGGCTATTTATATGAAATCATAAAACTGAAAAATGAATAATCTCTACAAAGTTATTGGAAGCATCTAGTCAAAACTAAAATAGAAAATTCTGAAAAGGGTGTTTCAGTCTTTTCCAAGATGGTTGGTTCCACATAGATCCAAAGTATATGGTTCATATATTGCTAGCTTCCTTGCCGGTTCTTACTTTAAGTCTAAATTCGAAGACTAACGATTATTAATTTGTTTAAAATGTATTCTAGTTCATTCAACTCAACATATAATTTTTACATAGTTTTTTATTTATTAATCCATCATATATTTTAATCCCAAATTTTATGCATAATTAAAAAACTTAAGTTTTTATCTTGGTACGTAAAAATATGTGAAATTTTAAACAAACATATAAAAGTGGGCCAAAATAGAGAAAGTGGCTCCCGTGATTTGTCAGGAAGTTAGGAGACAGGTGGTTAGATTCCTCTGAGAGAGGATACGTCTTCTATGTTGACGTGACACGTGGATATTATCTGCTGAATCAGACTAAGGTTCAAAGATGGAGATGCCACGTCAGAAATAGCTTAGTAGTGCAGTAGAGGGAAAGGAATGAAGCATGCGTACGTACGGTATAATGTAAGTCAAAGAGATCGTGACGGAGGATTTGTTAGCCAACTTTGGCTTATTATTAACCGTACGTTCGAGATATGGACCAACTTTTTCTTCTATCGGTTACGCGTAAAAATATGTTTTATCGTGTTCATGATAAAAATAACGTGATTATTATAAGTATCAAACATAAAAACGACTTGTTTAATATTTTGGTTGGTGGTTTGATCTTGACGGGACAATGTTTTATAACTTTAATTATCTTTAAAGTTGTATAAAATTACATAGTGTACTTTTTGGTTGGTTGGTTGTTTGATATTGTCGTTTTATTAGCCATAATTTTTAGTTATGTTAACGTCACATTAAGACTTCGTTTTATTGGTTTATCACACTTACATATGCAAAAAGGCCACTTCAAATAAGATTGTGTTAGAGCATTTACATCTCATTCTGTATCTTAATAATTTAAACAAATATCATTTTTTACAAAAAATTTATATACAAATTTTGTTTAACACTCCACATTCATTCTTTTTTCTAAATCTCTATTTCACTCAGAAATAATTTTTTTATGTTACTTTTTCTTTTTTATATATTCACAAATAAATTACAGAGATTCACAAAAAAATCTTAAAAATAAAGAATTGGATAGAAAACGATCTAGACAAAATGTAACCTAAAATATCTAAAGTTTAGAGAACGTGAGAATACAAGAATGTAGTTAGTGCTCTTAAAAATGTAATCTTGGAAATTTTTGTAGAGAGAAAGAGAGATATTAAATATTAATTATTAATTAATAAAGTAATTAAGAAATAAGGGGCAGAGGATGTTGCTTAAGGGGCATTACATTAGGGTTAGGAATGTGGCATACGCCGGAGCACGTGATTGATTTATTTTTTATACTTGCAATCTTTACATGGACTCTACCATTACATGGTGTAAAATCCAAGTTACATATATCCTATATTTTAAACTACCACTTTACCTACGTAAAACCACCCATAATTGTACTCGGCCTGTTTCTAAATTTAGATTATATATTTTTCTTCTTTCTCTTTTCTATATATCTTTTCTAGGGTTATATTTATATAAAGACTGGTTCAATCCCTAAAAACTTTCAAATGGAGAGACTACGAGTATAAGCAACTTATATGTGTGGTTGAAAAGTTAAACGCTTATATGGTTACAAATTATATTTTTGTGTATGTATGTATAGTTAAAAACTTAAAATATATTATAATTCCGTATAAAAATTTAACCATCGTATATTTGTTAAATCATATAATTAGTCTTATAAGTATCATTTTCAAATAGAAGTACTTAAATCAGGACGGTGGTATAAATAATAAGAAAAGGTGAGAATCAGTTAGTATGGAGAGTTTTTATACATGATCTTTGCCGTTCAAAAAATAGTATGGAGAGTTGAAAAGGGTTGACCGAGAAAAAGGTTAGTTGACTGGTCTTTGACATGCTACCATGGATGATGCATGTTATCATGCAACTTTACTTTTTTAGTTTTTAGCTTCTCTCACTCACACGCCATCTACCGCACGCCTGCTTTTTTTTACTTATATTTATTTACTTATTTGCCCCCGTCCCCTCCATTTTAATCCGTCTTTTTAGCCACAATTTAATATATAATTTTTGAAAGCAAAAAATTTATTTCACCTATTGCTAGTAAGGTAGTAAAAAGTGTCTAAAAACATCAAGAAACAGGTTAGTACAGGAAACACCAAAATGTCAACCATGAAATACAATATTAATGACTCCTTCGATTTAGCTTGTTTATAATCCTAACCAAGTATTTCGATATCATCTGATATCTTCTCGTTTAATGCCCGACATTTGCGAAAATTAAACGGTTTCGTTGGGAGATTTCCAATTACACCAGCATGTAGTTTGAACGTTCGCATGCACCATCTCTTTTATAGATTTTTTGGAATTGATCATATTATGGAAATCCATCAGATCACAGAAACCGAAGGCGATAATCCGTTGTACATTGCAACCTTTGTTGAAATGTTCTCAGATGTTCATCGCTATTGGACATGATGTGAAGAGGTATTTTGTCGTCTCCTCCCCTTCACCACACAACTTATATGAACCGGAACGTACTATTTGTACATTTCTTTTCAAGTAGGGCTATCGAGGTGGGAATTCTGTCCATCTCTCCTCTTCAAGCGAAAACAATTACTTTTTTGGGGACAAGTTTATTTCATGGAAAGGAGTAATTTTGATTTGTGCATTATATATAATCATGTTGACACTATATCAAGTTATATAGTGTTGCGGCAAACAAATCCATAAATATAAAACATTTGAACCTGTATTTACTGAGCTTATAACCTAACTAGTGGTATCCCTTTGACTTTCTATATCAGAGGTCTTGACTTCGAGTCTCACCTACAATAATATGCTCTGGGTTGGACCAAAGGATTTCCTAGTGGTACGTTAATTTCCTTCTGATTGGTGGGTCAAGTTACCCGTTTGCCAAATGGTGATTACCTTTGGAGTTAAAAAAACTATGTAATAATACTTGATTGATATGTTGGAAAAAGTTGTGACATAAATGTACACGACTATGATGTATGTCCAAATACGATGTATACATTACTGTCCCACAATGTCATCCCAAGTAAAATCTATGATTACCTTAAATTGGTTAGATGTATAGGTTAAATTGGTAAATACATGTGTGACTGCTTGGCCGTTTAAGCAAAGAGTAATGTTGGTTTGTGCCTCCGGCGTACAAGGCATGTCATGTATATTATAATTTTTCCTTTACGTGCATGGCAAGTGAACTTCAAGCTAGACATATGATCATTCTCCCCACTCTAGACAAATTTAGTTTTTCTGCTATAATAATACACACACACGTATAAATATATAAAAATGTTTGTATGTATGTATCAATGTATGTACGTGCGTACATATACACACATATATATAACTACCAGGGGTGTACGTATCAATATATCAACCTTCGGGTTTACCCTAACAATTTTTTTTCACTGGCTGCCCCATGAAACTTTAACAACGACCAAAACCTCTAAAAATACGAGTTTCAAACTATGTAAAATACAATTTAATTAACAAACATGTATTATCAACTTTTAAAATAGTAAAACTACTCTAAAGAAAAATTAATTGTAGTATTATATTATAGACCTTTTGATAAAAGTATTTTCTCTTATATAAAAGATATTGAGTTCAATAAAAGAGAGAATGTTATATAATAACAGAGAGAATATATTTTATTTAATACGAGAGAATTTAATGACATTTAAGAAATTAACAAGTGAAAATGTTGGCCTTAAAATTTGACTTGTAAAAAAATATATAGTTGTTTATTATTGAGATTTAATCTGAAGATGACAAATGTCACTTTAAATCTGTACAGGACCCCGAAAACCCTATGTATCCTTAGAGATACTTATTATTAGTATAGGAAGATTTGTTAATTGTTAGATAATTTAATTGTTATTTGATTTGGGTGTAATTTTGTATATTTAGATAATATGAAACATCTTCTCAAGAGAAAAGATGGGCTTCACCTTTAATACCCAACCCAATTAAAATGTTTTTACTTGATCTGACATGATTTAAAAAAAAACATTTGGCAAATATTAATTATTTGGTGATAGACAACAGATAACCAAATGTTTCCAAACCCCCAGCAGAAAAATTTTGGGGTCCGTCACTTGTAAGTACTCCTAAATAGTGATTGTATTAATAGTATCGATTTATTAATCTAGACCTCCTCGAGAGATTTAATGTTCAAATTTACTATGGACAACTAGTGTAGATTTATGAATAGGTTTGTGTTTTCTTAGTGAGGTAACATTACAGAAATGTAATCAACTTTTAGTTTTGTTCTAGTTAAGTCACTCATACTTTTTTTGTTCAAATTAGGTCATTCATACTTGTTTTTATTCCAATTAGGTCACTTAACTTTAAATAAGTGTCTCAATCCTATACATGTTACCTACAACGTTAGCTTAGCAAGAATTTGAAATTTTTTTTTAAATTATGGTGGTTGATTATATGAATCAAAAATAAAAATAAAAAAAATCAATAATTTTGTAGGTAAAAGGTGTAAGATTAGAACACCTCCTTAAAGCAGAATGGTTTAATTGGAACAAAATAAAGTATGAGTGAACTAATTGAAATTAACAAAAAATATGAGTGACATTATTGAAAAAAAGCTGAAAGTTAGACAGTTAGTTACATGTATATGACATTTTCCCAAGAAAAAAAATGTATAACTAGTTGAAACTTGAAAACATTAATATTTTAGAATACTTGATGATTTGTATTTGTTCAAGTTATTTGATGTAATTTATAAATAGATTAGTTTACCATTGAAAAACTAACTATAGCTCCACTCTAAGAAAACTAAAAAAATGAATTAGATGCAAAGGTAATGTTTAAGTCTCTCCACGTGCGCATACGGTATAAGTGTATGTGACAGTCTACGTGTGTATCTTAATTAAGAAGTCAAGTACGATTTTGAAGTGTTAAGTTCCTTATTTTACGTTATCATTAGATTTTATTGAAAGGTGGGAACGAGATAAGATCTAGAGACCTTGCTTGGCATCCATATCTTTGCTTACTTGGTACCGTAATATATATATTCATTCACACTACTAGTGGACCAAACAATTCATAAAATGAGGTTGGATACTATCCATTTGTTTAACTGTTGTAAAGTCTATTTTGTTTACTTTTTAAAATTTTGTCGTACTTC
The DNA here is from genome assembly GCA_009936405.2 of Stevia rebaudiana. NCBI lineage: Eukaryota > Viridiplantae > Streptophyta > Magnoliopsida > Asterales > Asteraceae > Stevia > Stevia rebaudiana. Next base: position 1,845,551 of record WOUH02000036.1, read on the forward strand.
CTTTAAATACTTTTATTTTTTTTCACATATATAATACGGTGATGTGTTATACCATTGTTAAAGGGAATAATTTCATATATATTCTTAGAAAACATAAAAAATATCATATATAGCCTTACAAACTTAAAAATATCATATATATCCTTAAAATATTATCAAATATCATATATATTATAGAGGATAGTAAGTAAAACGGACAAAACCCACCCGGCCAATCCCAAAATAAACCGACCCGGTAATATGGAACCAGAAAACACCCGGTCCGACCCGACCACTCATGTGCTTTCCTCATCAAAGATCTCCGACTTTTGACATGTCCTCTTCATCAATGAGATCCAACTTTTCAATACACTTTCTCCATCAATGGTTTACACTCCATCAATGAGTTACAACCGTTGACATGCTTTTCTCATAAATGGATCTCATCGAAAATCAACTATAAAGGATCAATTCAGGAAAAAAGGAAAGGACAACAGAATTCAGAGAGAAAGAGAGATAAAAACACTTGTAATTCAGATCTTTGATTGTATTGTGATCTCTTGTTACGTGAAATAGAAAACTCGAATTACTTATATTTTAGTTCTCTGTTTCTTCAATTACCAAAACAACAATCAGAGAAAATGTAATTATGATCAGAATCCATTAAGATTTATTGAGAATATGACAGGGTTTGTGTCTAGTATGTGTGTTTTTAATTTAGCCTTTAGGTTCCACTATTAGTATTCTTAATGTATAGTATTTAAATTGAAAATTTATATATAGATTTTGGTTCATTATTGTTAATATTATTTGATTTTAAGTTTTCTCGTATTTAGTGTTGTTTTATTATTCTACAAAAAAAATAAAATTAAATGACTAATTATATAAAAAATAGTCACACTTAGTGGTTGATGTTGGAAATATAACCATGGCAATGTGTATGTTTAGTATTTGTGTTTTTAATGTAGCCTTTGGCTTCAACAATTACTAATTTTAATTTATAGTATTAAAATTGAAAACTTATGTATAGATTTTGTTTATTATTGTTAACTAGTAGATGTCCACGCCACGCGTTGCAGTGGTAATTTTCCGCCAGGTAATATGATCATATAAGTATAGGTGCAGTAAGTCATATAATTCAAAGTTGGTAAATTTGATGCATGCATACTTGAATGGTTCCGTAGAACCAACCTAACAAATAAACAATAGCATAACAGTCAAAATCCATCAATTTTCCATTAAATTTACCCGTGTTACATAAAACCGGTTCTAAATAGAAAAGTAATTTAAACAAAACACCAAAAGCTTTGTTTCTTTGTTTAATTCATAATGGAATGCATAACAACCTATCTTGGATATTTTGTAATTAGGTTTTCACTTTCATCTTTTAACCCCAATTCCGTTCCAGTGGTTCGCCCAAAGCATAAACCCTAAACGTATAAATCTTATCTCTTGTAAAAACGACACGAAATCGGATAAGTAGCATAAGAGAGGATAACTTACCTGAGGGGCCGCAAAATCTCTAAACCTGTGAGTGTTAAAAGACCATCTTGTTAGCACAGCATGCATCAAATTTGCAATTCATATTACATAATAGTGAGTCATATGAACTATTAATGAAAAACAAACCTTGACCTCTATATTTTGAAAACAAAAATTATCACTTTATGCACCCAAAAACACACATGTGATATGCATCAGACATCTCAGATGGAATTGGATCCTTAGAACACTCAAATATGTGCTTAAAAAACACAAAAGAAAGCTAATACACAACATTTACTTTTTTTAATTAATATTTTTTGGCCAGTATTGATTCATATCACCTCACAAATTAATACACGAATTATCTATTATAATCTCGCTGTTTTCATTTTTAATCATTTGTTCACTTAAAAAAACAAAAAGAAAATTCAAAAAAAAAAAAAAAAACAAAGCCGCTAAAAAAATAAAAAACCAAAAAAACAAACCGTACACACCCCTACTACTAGAAACCAGTTCTTAATAAAACCCAATTTGAACACTCTAGTCACTGTCTAAAACATAGAAACGACAGCTTTTTATAGAAAACAATAATTTTTTTTTAGGCTTTAAACAATTATAATCGTGGTCGCGTTGTTTTGTGTCATAATATCAATCAAAGTTGAAAACGACTATGTAATTCCTACGTTACTCACATTCAAACTATATAAAGATAAATTTATCTTCTTTTTCTTAAATACTTTTAACTGATAAAAAATCATTAAAGTGACAAGAAAGTTGCAAGGATGAGCTATGTCACGTGTGTTGTGTGTCTTGTTTGTTGGTACAATTACCTTATGTATGCGGTTGTTGTGTCTGTATAATAAGTTTTGCATTGATAGATTTCTATAGAACGGACGTAACTAATTACCAACGGAAGGATCGGGGGGTTAACGAGAGATTCACTTTCGTGTAAGAACCAAAAAACTTCACTTAAGCTAATTTTAAATATTTTTCATATCTTTATACGCTATTATTATTTTAAAATGGTTTTCAACACTGAATCACAAACTTTTTTTTATCTTTAATACGAATATCATTAAGCTATATTAAAAAAATTGTGTAGTAAGTTTTTAGTATTATATATATGTAGTATACTTGCAGTATACATATATATAAGCTAGGCCGGAAAACAAAAAACAAAAACTGATGAAATACTTATAACACGTAAACTAATTTAAAGTACAAAGCTAAATGAATTATCATGATACTACATATGTGAGTGTAGATAAATAGATGAATAGGAAAAAAAACGAATAAATCCTTTTTGAAAATGCGGATATGTATTTAAAGAATTACAAATTGTGAATTAACATCATACTACATATGTGCGGTATCGAGCAAACTACGACACAATTTTTTTAATATAGATTCATTATACTCGAATTAAAGATATAAAATTTGTGATTCAATGTTGCAAAACGTTTTAAAGAATAATAACATATTAACCAATGAAAAATGTTTAAACTTCACTTTTTGGTTTTTGGTTCTCAAACGTGGGATTGTTTTTATTTGAACCTTCTCTGTCTCAAATATTACGTTAAGTAGCTAAAATATATATAATTGAATGGCTACATGTATTATTAACCTAACACAATTACATGAAAACGAGAGATCAGATTGAAGCCATATACGGATGCCAAGTAAATTTTTATCCATTTAAAGCTTTAACATCTTCCCGTTATTCTAGTTTTATGAGGTAGAGATTAAGCTAAACACTCTATATCTATTCTTGATCTTTATTGTGATATCCTATAATTTGTTGGTTACAGAAATAAGAATTTTTGAAAAATATGAACTTATTTGAGTCATTTTGTACACAGAAGTTATTGCATATCAGTGTTTTAGCAAAATTTTGGTCAATTTTCATGACCTCCTTGACGGTTTAAGAATAAAATGTCTAGTAGAAAGTGAATATCACTTACATATGATCATAACCATCATTGAGTTGTGTTTTGATGATTCTCGTGAAATATGTATTGATCATAAAATATTACGAGTCATCGATGATTAAGCTTTAGAGTGCATCATTTCTGTAACATGGTGATTTAGTTTACCAAATAGGTCAATATATTATCTTGAAGACTTAATTTAGTTCTAGTAATGATTTATTTTAACAGCACAAAGTCTAATAGTATATCTGAGAATAATATCATTTAATATGATGGGCTGATTTCCATTTGTTTATCATTTTAGGAAAACAATAATTTTGAAGTTTTCCTGTCCACAAAAGTCAACTATGGGTTCAACATTTGGCTCGACCCAAGTTTAGTGTTAGAACTTATAAGTTGGACAGTTATGTCAATTTCTAAAGTTTACCACTTTAACTTAATAAATATTTTCATGAACAAATTAACCATAGGTATACATTCATATTTTCTTTATTTTAAGGTTTTAGGATAAGCGTTGATGCCTTCCAACTTTTAAGTGCCTTGATATACTTAGGTGTAAAATTATTTTCTTGTCTATTAGATAAAGTATTTTCCTATGTGTTTCTAGCGTAGTGATATGGGCCTTTGTATACCTTATGAAGGTTAGGCGTTCTAAACCCAGACGAGTTTTACAGTTATAAAGTTGATTTTCACCCGAATGATTAAGCAATAAGCTAAATTACGCTGTGACTATGGGTTTAGCTTCAAGAGAGATAGTAGTGATATGTGATCGCAACACGTGAAAGTTGGGTCTGATAATGGTTCAATAATAAAATGAAAAATTAGATAAAAGTATTTAGCTCTTAAAAAAATATGACAATGCAGACCTGTTTAGTCAACGTTCTCACCAATGCAATTAAACCGCTCAACTAACTGAGGACAATCTCGTCATTTCAGTTGACAAACCCCGCCAAATTTCCCACCTACATTCAGTGGTAATTTCGTCATTTCCGTTTACTTTACCGCATTTAAAAGCAATACCTTCTCCCATTCTCCCTTCATTCAGTCGCGAACAGAATTCTAGAGAGAGAAAATGTCGTTACCGAAGCCTGAAACCGGCGAGAAAACGTTCCCGCCGATCGGGAAATGCGACGTCTCCGTCATCAGTCACCGGTCAGTCGCGGCTGATCTCGACGGAACTCTGTTGAAATCAAGCTCCGCTTTCCCGTACTACATGCTTGTAGCGATCGAAGCCGGCAGCCTCCTCCGAGGCCTTGTTCTCCTGCTATCGTTTCCGATCGTCGTTATTGCGTACATTTTTATCTCGGAGGCTTTAGCTATACAGATGTTGATCTTCATCTCCTTCTCCGGTCTCAAGGTGAAGGACATCGAACTCGCGTCACGTGCCGTTCTGCCGCGATTCTATGCAGCGGACGTGAGGAGCGATAGTTTTGAGGTTTTTGATAGCTGTGAGAGAAAGGTAGTCGTAACGGCGAATCCGACGGTGATGGTGAATGCGTTCGTGAAGGATTATTTGGGAGCGGAGAAGGTGCTTGGAACGGAGATCGAGGTGAATGAGAAGACGAAGAGAGCTACGGGATTCGTGAAGGAGCCTGGTGTTTTGGTCGGTAAATGGAAGAAGCTAGCGATCTTAAAGGAGTTTGGTGAAGATTCGCCGGATATTGGACTTGGTGATCGGAAATCTGATCATGACTTCATGTCCGTTTGCAAGGTAAGTTAAATTTCAATTTCAATTTCAACTCCAGTTTTTTCAATTGTCTGTTTGTTTAAGCATACACATATGTTCAACTGATATATGTTAATGTCGTTATAGACAAACACGAATTGCTTTACGATTTTTCTGCTTTAGTTTAATTCTCAGCATATCAAATTTCTCATTTCTATTTAATGCTTCCGCTTATAGTATAAATGGATTTAGTGCTTATTGTTCTATTAATGGTTTAATGCTTCCGCTTATAGTATAAATGGATTTAGTATTTAATAATCAGTATCATTGTCTAGATAATAATGGAAAGCCCAATCGTTATAGTATGCTATCCTAAGTTAACATATATACAATTTTAAAAGCTATGAATTGTTAATTGCATATTAATTATTATACAGAAAAATTGACACAAATAATATTCTCTTTATTTGTGAACTTGCCTTAGTTGCATAAAAATGCAATCTGTGGTCGTCGACCACCAATAAAATGAATGTCATTTTTTATCATTTATAAACTTATGGAGTCATTGTAATTGGTATGTAAAGCTAGAATTGACCTTTTTCCATATTTATACTAAAGTACTAGTAGGGGACTATGGATTATTCTAAAAGATATTCTTAAATGTATCATGTAATCTACAATCAACGTGAAACTATCAATTACCTCATAGAAAGAAGGTTTTGGAGACAAAGATTAGGAGCTTTTTTCCAAAAAAGTGTAGTTATAAAACTTAATTACCAAAATAGGTGATTTGAATTTTATTAACCAAATTAGGTATTTTTTTGGAAACTTAACTTCTCTCTCCTAATCTAATTGGATAAGGTAAATGCTAGTTAAAATAACA
>WOUH02000036.1:1856126-1885494 GCA_009936405.2 Stevia rebaudiana
GTCTTCTCCAGATCCGCTTTTCATGGTGATTATTCAAACATTTACCCACGTTGTGTAAATCGTGGGTAAGCCTTGGAAATAACCGTGGACTAACTGCTATGAATATTTGCGTCGCTCGTATCCTCAGATATCCTGAAATATTCTGAAATATTCTCGAACGTATTTACCTGCAAGACTTAACTGTAAACTGTTAGTATAAACAATAGAATATTCTGAAGTATCCTTAGATATCCCGAAATATTCCAGTCCTAGCAGTTACTATGACATGTTTTTTAAATTACTATTAGGATTACAGCTTTACAAGTAAAACTTATTCTTCAGAAAACTTGTGAAAAAATTCAGTGATAATTGATAATCCCTTGAATAAGGTATAATAAAAGTAACATAAAAAATTCAGTGATAATTTATAATCCCTTGAATACCGTTATAGTTTTTTTAAACGTACATAAAAGTAACACCTCTGTAGCTATTATTATTGATATGAAAATTTAATAAGATTTAACAAAAAATCTATATTCTATGCCAAACAATGAATTTCTAAATTCATGACAAAAAAATTATCATAAAATGCAAATTTGGAATGCTACGTTATATTACATTTGAAATTTGAGAAGGAATTTCGTACGCATAAGCGAATAACGGAAATACGTGACTGAAACTTAAATCCGATATATGCAGAAACCGTTGTTCCTCGTCTTCAAATACTTACATCATCCCCTATTCTCTCTCTCATAACTGAAAACCCTAATTCACATCTAACACTTTCTTGAAATTAAGATACTCATCAAGATTCCGCCATGGATTCTTCAAGCTCGCAACAAGTTTCTCAGCCTTCTTCTCCTCCTGATCCTGGTTCTGAGTCTGCGGTCAACAATTATAGTTCTGGGTCTGGGTTCATTGATTCTGGTTCTGGTTCTGGGTTCATTGGTTCTGGGTTCATTGGTTCTGGTTCTGGTTCTGGGTCGGGGTTCATTGGTTCTGGTTCTGGCTCGGGGTTTGACGGTTCTGGTTCTAATTCTAATACTCACTCTGGTTCCGGTGGTCCAACCGGAGAAATCTCTCCGTCCGCCGGAAATAACACGCAAGAAGGTGATAACAGTTCAAGCAGCAAGAAGTCGAAGAGTTCTACTGGTTATGAACCGGAGGATGATGATATGGATATTGATATCACAGACTCATTGGCGCCAACAAAATCCGAACCCGCATCATCAACTGGAAAAGGAAAAATGGTGGATACCGGTACCAGTAGCAGCAGCAACAGAGAAGGAAAGGCTGAAGAGATTGGTCTTTTGGCGGATCTTTATACTCTATACAACAAAACTGGACGGTATCTAATGTCTCGTGATTACGATCAGAGAGATTTCTATAAGTTTTGGATCAAAGAAGAACGTGAGTATGCAAGTAAAGAAGAACTGGATCTCAAGATCAATGAGTTGCATGCAAGATTCTTGAAAAATATGGACAAAGATGTTAAAAGTCCGACAGATCCTATTGACGTGGAGATTCTTCGGTTGTCGCATTGGATTTGGGGTGATGAGCTTGATTCATGTCATGAAGGAACTGCTGCTGATGTTGAAGATGATGATGATGATGACGCTGCTGATGAAGAAGAAGATGATGATGACGCTGCTGCTGTATTTTTAGAAATAGTATATTTTAGAAAAAAAGTTAGGATAATGGTGAAGTAAAAAAAAATGGAAAATGTTTAAACCGCAATTGGTACTTGCGGTTTAGGAGAAATCTTGATTTGACTTTTGTTAAACCGCAATTGGCACGTTTCTCCTAAACCGCAAGTACCAATTGCGGTTTAACCATTTTCAATTTTTTTATTTTGACTTCACCATTATCCTAATTTTTTTTCTAAAACATATCATTTCAAAAAATTTTTCGTGGGTGATGGTAATGATAATGATGGTGGTGATCAAGAGCAAGACTCTAAAGATCAATCTTATGTAAATATGGTTGATGATTGTTACGACGGTGTTAATCCGAATGATCAATTTGATGATGATGACGCTGCTGCTGCGGAAGATGGTGATGATAATGATGGTGGTGATCAAGAACAAAACTCTAAAGATCATGAATCGGATGTAAATATTGTTGACGATGGTGACGACGGTGATAATCCAAATAAAGATCAATCTGGACGTGAAACTGCAGATGCTCGTCATGGGGTTGATGACAAGGATTCAAAAGATTCAACAAAAGAAAGTGATCCAATCGGTAAAGATTCTTCGTCAAAAGCTAATTGAAATGAATTTTCGTCATCTTGGAACTGGTACACTGATGCATTTTGGGTTTCTGAAGTTTTATTTTTCATTAATCAAGAAATTAGGGTTTTTCTGTAGGGTTTTATGAGTTTAGTAAACAGGAAGCATGCAATTAATTGACGTGGAGGTATAGAATTTTGACTTTAGGGATATCAGATTAAGACTTGAGTTTTGGTAATTGTGGTTGATTTGATGTTACTAATTCGTTTCTTGATGATTGTATCGTATATTCTAAATCTTTTGAATCTCTATTGAGTTTTGAATCTTTTGAACACATCACATTAATGTGTACGTGTTCTGTATTGTTTCCTCATGTTGATATTCTCTGGTGTTTTGTGATGAATGTTGACTCAAAAAGTCAAAATAGTAAAAAAACAATTGGTTTTTTTATCTTTATACAGATCACAATCTAAGTAGAGCTTGTGTTGTTTAATTTGTATTAAATTCATCATAAACTTAAATTTTGACTGTTTTTTACATTAAAGCTGGGAAACTAAGTTTACATTAAAGATCATTAAATACTGCTCTAATACAGAAGGCATAACTAGTTAACTTTTATATTTTTATGTAATAATTGACTATTGAAACTGTTTTAAATAGACAAAAAGTCAAAAACATGTAAACTTGTTTCTAAATTTTAACAATTGACTCGATCCGTAAGTCCGTAGATCCTTTAGGAATCAGTTAACAATTTGCACATATCATTTGTCCTCATTCGAATTTGAAACACCAAACATGCATCATACTTTTAAAAAATAAACATTCCACATGTCTTAATAATTATTTAAATCCTAGGTTAAATAGTAAAAATCTAAATTGTTACATAGTAGGTTACAAATACTACAATTTCGTGACCAAATTCCCTGAATACATACATAGCCAAGTCGTTATATAAAATAATGCTAGATAAAAAATGTTTTCTTTATTTGAGACGGTTTTTTCACCCGCCATATAAAATGCATAATATGAAAAAACGTTTTTTGATGCGACATTTTCTAATGCGGTTAAAATGGATTTAACCGCCTTAAAAAAAATTTATACTAGTGTATATATTCATAATTATGAAATTTCATCACAACAAGATAAATCATATTGGCGACTAAACCTATTCCAGAGTCCCAAGCGAAATTGTGATTCGGACACTTTCCATTGAAAAATAATTTTGATGAGATGTATTTAGTGGTGTTCAAAAAAACCAAAACTCGAATCGTATCTGAAACTGAAAAAAATTGAATCGAATGTTTTTTTTTTTTTGGATTTTAGATCGATTTGATTAAGTAGTTCGGATTTTGGAGTCAGATAATTCGGATTTCATTCTAAAAGTTTCGAGTTGTTCGGTTTAAACGGATATATGATTAACTTGAACTAGCCGAATCTGACCGAGTTGTTCGGATATTTGATTATTTGATTTCAGAGTTGTTCCAAATATTTAATTAACTTGAACCAGCCCAAATTCTAGATATTTGATTATTTGATTTCAGAGTTGTTAGAGTTGTTTGGATTTATCCGAATTTGAACCGAAAACCAATTCGGATCAATTCGAGTCGGACGCGAATTAACTCAATTCAGATCGGATTGGATTCGGATTGCGGTTCAAAATTCCGAAATCCGAATATTTCGATTTGAATAACCCGAAAAACTCGAAATCCGACCTGATGAACACCCCTATATGTATTTAATAAGGCGGAATTAAATGAGGACAATGCTTTTCTTTATTATAGATTTTGTGATAAAGATTCTCATAAGAATCAGGAACACGATGATTTTGACATTTATGTTAAGTTTGGATCCTAATTATCTGATTCATTTATGTATGGTATTTTTACTTTTTTTTTTTTAACAGCAAATTTTATTCCACTAAAATCACCCAACCTTGCACTTGCAAGGATTTGAACCCTCACCACTTTTGTATGGTATTTTTACTTAACTGTAAATTTCACATCATTTGGCTCTTAAGTCTTAGTTAATTTTCGAGGTTGGTTATGTAAATCGAAGCTTTTCTCCAAGATTAATGTTGATATGTAAACGTATTTTTTTTTTCTGTAAAGTGATTTTCAAGTATCCATCAAAATATAATGCTCATATTCTTGCTTTCACAGCAATATATAACTCGCCAAATCTACCAAACACTACGTTGCAATTCCATTAGTTCTTTGCTTAAAATTGGTTAATTATCTTCACTACAACTTATAACATCGGTTTGTATTGTTAAAAATGGGTCAAGAACCTTGAACGGTTCGGTAGGATTGGTTCTAGCATGTGGTGAACCTTATTAGGTCCGGACTAGTCCAAGGGTCAGAGCCCGTTGCTTTATGATCAAACATGCAAGATCATTGCGATCAAAAAATGAAACATGTAAGAACCCAGCGATATTAAACACGACTCGTCTTGTTTATATGGATATAAAATATGATATAGTATATCCTGAAACATCTATCCTTCACATTCAAAATTGATAATAATATATAGAAAAAACAAAGCAATATCATCAAAATTTGGCACTAAACTTCAAATGCACATTTGGAGAACATAAGATAGACTCCTTAGACTTGTCTATTTCATGTCCAACTTTCTCAAGTTCATCATCATCACTATCAACATTACTTGGATCGACCCGATTCTGGTGGGCCCTACGCCTCAAAAGGTAGACACTAAAATAGTAACTAACAAGATCGGGCCTCGATTTGTTCTTGAAATGGGTCATGATCAAATCCCAAAAACACCTACCCGAAGACACCGGGTTTGACTTTATAATACTAGCAAACTTTTTTTCTTCATTTTTAGTCCATTTGAGTGAAACATCTTCTCACCCATCATATCGAATTTCCATTTAGCAAAAGCGGGACCCAGTTCAAGCTTCAACCGGGCTCGTTTTCTAGCAACATGAAATCTAACACAGTCTGGAGAACCGATGAGCTGGCAGCCACACGAGCCTTGTTTTCCTTTTCCGATTGGTTCTCTTTCAATCAAACTGGTTTGGTTTTCGGTCTCGTTTAGTGGCCAAACGCGGGTCCCGACCCATTTCGTTTCACTTTTTTGGATTTTACCGGTCCATTGCGGTACTTCTGCTTGAAAAGACCGGCCCAATGGGACCCGTTTTTTCTTATAACTTATGACCCATAAAGAATCTTTGTCTTCTACATCACTCCCAGATGATGATGATGATGATGATGACTCAGCATAATTTACAACTTGTGGTTTTCTACACAAACCGATTGAACGATTCTCTTCTAAGGTAATAAGTCGTTGGCTGCATCGCGTGTATGATTTCTTCGATGGCTCATTGTACATATCGGGATGCATTTTTTGCTTCTTCTGGAAAACATTGCATCTTATTAATATCCATTTGAAAACAAAATCATATAACAAAGATGGTGAGGGTAATCTGGTCATTTGCGCCTATCTTATTTTGTCATGTAATTCCGATTTGGAATGTGGTAAAGGCATACCAAGATGAGATCGAGATCAAGAACAAACACATAACAGCCCAAATTAAGTAATGACAAATAGGGTTTTCCAACTGAGGGATGCAATTTCATAACAAAAGTTTTCATAACAAAACTATATTAATTTCAAGTAGTTTAGTCAACGTATTTGCCTATTAGTCAATATCTTAATTACCCTTCAAGTAAGTCAATATAAAAACATCATAGAAAAGTAAATGTAACTACAAAGTTTGAAGAGAAATGTTACAACTTATGATGCATAGGGAGCATGCTATTGAATTATGCTCTGCTAGAACCATTAATACAAACAAACATACACAAAACTGCAACTACAAGTCTACAATGCAAGATATATTAATTAATTTCACATAACAAAAATATGATAATTAAACTAAAAGGAGTTCTAGAATTACCTTCCAAATAGACTGTTTGGCACTTAAGTCACCATTATCCTTCAAAATCATCGACTCTTTAGCCAGTAATACCTGCTTCCAAACATGCTCATTTCCATAAGCCTTCCACTTAGAACTTTCTGGAATCGTTCCAATTGAAGGATCACACGGATTTGTTGCAACTGTTTTCACCCAATCCAACAATGGCAGATAACACTCTTTCTTTCTCTTTTTAATCAATTTTTTCTCTTTTTCAATACCCAAACATAATTCACTATGAACACCATGTTTTTCACCGCCACAACAATGGTTCGCTTTGATATTCTTACAACCCACAAACTCCAACTCATCGCTAATATCAACATCTTTAAGAAACTGTTCAAAATCCAACTTCAGATCCATGAAAATTTGACCCCTCTTTTATCGTCAAGGGCTCTAGAAAACAAATAATCTGATAAACAGACTTCAAGTCTGTTGCTATCACTGAAAATGAAGTTTCAAAACTCAATAAGCTATACATAAACAGAAGGTAAATACTACAACAGAGCTTACGCAAGTCGGTTGATGCTAAATGAGTAATCGATTCACTAAACTTACGATCAATTTTCCTGCATTTTACAACAATCTCATTTGTGTGAAACCCTAGTTGGATCCAAAAACAATCCAATGCAGATCCATATCTTTGCTGTGACGATCCTGCCATTAGAATAGAAAAACTCAAACCCTAGATAAATGTCACATGATATATGTATGATCTAACATTACGCAAGTAAAATCCTAAAAATCTAAACATCACAAGTTATATTGATGACTTCATCCAACAATTTATGCTTTATTGTATGATTTTTGGCGGGAAGATAAACCTTATTTAGACATTGATATAGAATAAAACTTGGTTACCTTGAATGTCCTATCATAGTATCATCTGTCTCTCTCTCTAAAAGACCTGCAGAGGAGATTTTTCAACGGGTTTAGACAAATTATATAATCAATCAATTTCTCAATGTTAAAAGAGAGAATGTGTGTGTGAGAGAGAGATCACCATTTTTTTAGGGGTTTTCTAGAGAGAATTTGGGACTCATTTTCTCAAATGAAGTGTGCATAGAATTGTGTATAAAATGAAGAATGTTCTAGTTGGAAGATATTAAATCCAACCTTGGTTAACATGGATTATGGGTTGGGTTGTTACTCAAGAACATAGGGTGGGTATTTGGCCCATTAAGTTTCGGTGATCACATGATTTCTTGTCCATAACCCATAAGTATTAGGTTATCATATTGTCACAGCTCAAATGTTCGATGATCGTATTTGCTTGGTTTGGGCTTGAACGCTTAAGTTTGCTGGCTTCTCCTATGGTCTCGATGGGGGGGAGCCTCTGTTTCAAGGAAGAGGTCTTATAATGGGGTGCTTGCACCGCCGGCGTAACACTGGTCAAGGGCTGGGGCCGCTCTCCTGATGAGTCCAAGGCAGGACTAAACCAGTGAACCTAATCATAATCGGGATGGTTTGGCTGGCCCTCGGGCAACCGAGGGCGCCGCACGCGAGTCTGAAAGATGACTCCGTGACAATATGGTTTCTTGTCTATAAGTTTCGGGTTTGACAATTTTTACATATTTATGTCAAATCCTTCTATTATTAAGTACGGCTGGTACCATTTCGATGGCTTTCAATTATTCGAAACAAGAGAGGTTTGATGCTTCTGAATCCATTGTATTAATTCCACTTCCTGGACCCCAAGCTAAAAACGAGTGTTGCCCTTATAAGTTTTTGGTTGTCACTTTTTAAAAATTTGAGTGGACATGTATTTTAATTGACTTAGATTTCACTTTGAATTAATATCTTATTTTACATAGAAGTTGGTAATAAAGGAGTTTAGTTGGACTTATGGCGCGTTTAGATAACAAATTAAGGCGTTAAGCCGTTAAGCATCGAAGATTTAAACCATGAACTAACTATACATTTTTATTATTGAGATCGATGTTGAGTATGTGTGATGAATTCGTATTAGAAAATGAAATTTATCATTACGGCAACCACCAAACGGTCTTCACTATCCTCCATTGTCATGGGGGTGGGCTTACGCTGGTGGTGGTGGTTGCAACATTCGTTGTGACTTGTGACGATGATAATGATGGTGAGTGCGATTGGTGGCACAGGGAGAGGCATGCAATGATCATGATCGTAACATCACCATTCACCTCCCTCACCCACCCCCTCCCCCAAATTTGTTGTCACAATCCAGACCACTGATAATCATAACCGGACCGGTTGGGTGTCCGGTTCCCGGTTCGACCCGTCGGTTCGATCCAGATTTTAAAACACTGTTACTTTACTTTTAAAACAATTTAGTGGAACATAACATGTACAACAATATATAAGTAGTTCTATTTTTTGTTTTCATTTATGTAGTGGTTAATTTTATAGTTTAAAAAATTTAAATGTTTAAATTTTTTAGCTTTTCACACTTAAGATGTAGCCTGTAGGAGACATAATTATTTTGTATTTGACAATAACTTTTTTTCCCTCATAAATTCCATTTAGTCAACTTGTACGAACCCACTCATTTTATGTCTTTATGAATCAGATTTTACTGAATTGATGTTTGGTGTATATACAGATGAACGTGTTTGATTTCGGCAGGATTTGGTGATGGTGCTTAAATGCAACTTAAAACAAAACGCAACCATCCGTTTCAAAAAACTGTTGACAACCCAGGTTGCAGCTCTGCATAAAACAACCAAAAATTACCCAAAACCTAACCAATTTCAAAGCATCAATCTTTCTTTCATTTCCAATGCTTTGAAAATTCCAGATGTAAAGGGTCTTTCCCACAAAGGGAAACAGTTACATTCACCTATGATCAAGTTAGGTTATCAAAACGAGTTATCATTACAAAACCAATTGTTAAGTTTCTATGTGAAATGCAGCAACTCCAAAGATGCCTGCAAACTGTTTGATGAAATGTTTGTGAGAAATGTGGTGACTTGGAATACTTTGATTCGTGATTCACGTATGGGTTTGTGTTATTTTAGAAGAATGATGTTGGAAAAGATCGATCCTGATCGTGTTACTTGTTTGAATTTAGTTGCCATGTCGATCGAAGTGCGATCAACTGAGTTGGGTAGACAGTTCCATTGTTGCATAGTGAAATGGGGGTTTTGTAAAGATTGTTATGTAAGCAGTTGTCTTGTAGATATGTATGCTAAACTTGGATTCGTTCTAGAAGCGAGGCGGGTTTTTGATGACGTGATGGAGAAAGATTTGGTTTTGTGGAATGTAATGGTGTCTTGCTACGCGTTAAACTGGCTAACCGGTGACAGTTTTAAAATCTTTTGGATGATGCGGTTGGAGGGTGTTAAGGGCGATGAATTTACATACACGAGTCTGGTGAATTGTTGTGTTAGTTCAGCATATTTTGATCTTGGTAAGCAAATTCATGGTCTTGTAGTTAGATTTGGGTTTGAACAAGACATTGTGGTTGCTAGTGCACTTATTGACATGTATGCAAAGAATGAAAGCATTGTTGATGCACGTAAGGTGTTTGATGAAATGTCTCCAAGAAACATAATCTCATGGAACACTATGATTGTGGGTTATGGACAGTGTAATTATGGTAAAGAATCCATTAAGTTATTAATACAGATGTTACATGAAGATATTCGCCCCAATGAACTAACTCTAGCGAGTGTTGTTAACTCATGTGGCAATCTTTCATCAAACAGTCAAATCTTGCAGGTTCATTGTTACGCTTTAAAAACCGGAATTCTGTTATTCTTATCGGTTTCTAATTCTTTTGTAAACGCGTACTCTAAATCAGGGAACATAGTTTCTGCTTTTGATATGTTTGACTCGATTCAAAAACCTGACCTTGTGTCATACACTTCTATGGTTCAAGCATATGCGTTTCATGGTCTATCAATTCAAGCCATCAATCTTTTCAAGAAAATGGTATTAGAAAGTGAATCAAAACCTGATAAAATAATGTTTCTTGGTGTTCTTTCTGCATGCAGCCATGGTGGATTCGTAACTGAGGGTTTACATTACTTTAAACTAATGACCAAAAGTTACAAGATTACGCCAGAACTCGAGCATTACACTTGTCTAGTTGACCTTCTTGGTCGAGCGGGTCAACTTAACGAGGCGTATAATATTCTAATTTCAATGCCAGTGTTACCTGGACCTGACACACTTGGATCTTTCATTGGACATTGTAAAGTTTATAAAAATCTTGAGTTAGCAAAATGGGCAAGTGAAAAACTTGTAATGTTGGAGTCAAATAAGAATGTTAATTATGCCCTTTTGTCTCACGCGTTTGCTTGTTCTGGTAAATGGTCTGATGCGGCTACGATTCGTGAGATGATGCGAGATAAGTGTGGTTTGAAGGAACCGGGATGTAGTTGGTTAGAGGTTGTTGAAATGACAACCGATGACTAAACAAGTATGTATTGAATTGACCATTATACCCATTTGATAGTAATTGCGTTGGTGCCAAATTTCTTAATGTTAAGCATTCTATTTCCTAAGAGTTTCTTGAAATGTACATGCATTTATACGGTTTTAGATTGTAATAAATCATTGTATCATATGATAGATACATCTGTACATTATTGATGATTTAATATGTAGAAGGGAAATAAGTTAGGGTAAAGGTACATCTCATGATTCTTGAAGCAATATGTGCAAATATAAAAATGGTATAAGATTGTAAATTTACAAGAAACCCCATAACTTTACATATATGACCAAAAAAAAACGCCATTTAAAAATTTTATTCATTTCCCTTTCTCATTTACATTTTTGTTTTATTCTACTAACCCCTCCCAACTTTATAATACTTAATACACCATTAAAGTTACTTCTTACACCACCACATGTTAATTACATAGTAAAATAGTGTATGAGGTGGTGTGTGGAGTAAATTTGATGGTGTAAAAATCACTTTTTTATGAAATTGTTGAACCGTAAGCTACGCATTGGCTTGCGGTTCTTCATCTCTTGAGAGAGAATCTTGTCGAGTCAACCGATAATCGGTGCTTGTTGACCCTTGATTTTCACAATCAATTACATCGACTTTTGAGCAAAGGAAAAAGAAGGAAGCCGTGTATATCGATACATGCCACATGCTGCAAACGGAATCATGTAATCAAAACATAATCAAGATAACTCAGTTTTCTAACACACGTGCGATTTAAGAAATTTTCAATCTAACACACCCTAACACAAGGTCACAAGGTCTGTCAGTGACATACCTCTTTGTTCATTTTATGGGTCTGATTATGATACTTTATTAATCAGACCCATCAAATTTGTACTTCCAATTGGAATAATCATTATCTATTTTGTGGGTACCATTACTATATTATTGTAGATGGTAATCGGTACCCACAAAATGTCTTGATTATTTGGCAGAAGGTGTTTAGACTTTAGATACTTGTTTATTGGGATTTAAAATTGAAATATTAAGTTTGAATGTTTTACACAAACACATTTGTATACTAACCTGTGCCAAAACCAATAACTTTCGGTAGATTCAAGACTCCAGCTTATTGCAGCCATTGATAACGCAACAAATCCCGCAAGCACTAAAAACCACCGAAAACGTCTAACAAGCGTTTTTACAAGGTTTTGAAACCATCCTTTAACCGTTTGCCACCTGGCACGTTTTGTAGATTATCATAAGATTACAATATCATAACCCAAAGATTTCATATCCATAATTAAAATAATCTCACCTATGAAGCAAATTAAAAAAAAGTTTTGCAGACAACGAGAACCGTCTATAATGCGTGCAGAACTCGATCAACCAACCAGCAAGAAGACCGATTGCTCCAATTGCTATTACAAGAACAATGTTGGAGGACCTGTAAAAAAGAACCCAACTGATGAATTGAAATGTACAATTTTCTATGCAAGTAGTACAACCCTTAAAGCATACCTTGTTGCTCTGGTTTCTGCCATGAGTGCTGTAAGAATTGCAGTGACTGTATGAATTGTTCTCTTTGAAGCTTCATCAATGGCAGATAAGTATACAATTGTGGTCACTATAGCCATGAATGAAAGCCAGAAATCCATGAACTGAAAAAAAAATTAATAAACAATTACAACTTTTGTTATAAGTCTGTAACATTTGAGTGTGTGTGTGTTACGATGAGATTTAACTAACCTGTAAAACATGAAAAGATAACGCGCACCAGGTGCCAACATCACACGTGTGATATAAGCCACTTGAAATGCCACTAGATGTATACAGAACCCATTCTGCAGATGCCTGTATTTAACAGAATGATATATATTTATGTTTAGATGATATGTAAACAAAAAGAATGGAAGAATGAAAATGAAGATATCTGTTTTGACTTTTTAAAGTCAAACAGATTAATATTCAATAAATCATATTGATAACCAGATTAAACTACACAAAGGTATATTTGGTATTTAAGAAATATACAACAACTTATTATAACCCATACCTTTTGACGTAGGGCCCAATAAGCGGGAAAGACGAATGCAGCATTTGATGCAATAAGAAAAACAGACTGCACTATATGCCCTGCAAGAAATGTCATGTGACATCTTATATAATTACAATTCATGTCACTGGTTTGATAAAATGTAAAAGGAGGCAAAGTTCCAAGATCACCCTTGAAGATTATTGGATGCAATATGTAAAGGACCAATGATATTTTGGTAACTTCACATGAGGTATGAAATTTATTGATTTTGAAAGATCCCAAGGTATTGAACAAACAAAGGGTATTTTGGTAATTTCACATAACACAAGATGTGGAGAGGAGTAAATTTCATATAAAGTCATGTACCCGCTAACCAAATGGTTGTTGGTTTGAATCATACATGGTGCAAGTTGTGGTGATTTTATCCTAAAAAATCTAGGTGTTGCCACTAAAAATATAAAGTCATTATACATAGTTACATACCACTATTTGCATGTTCAAAAGATTGAGAACCGAATTGAGTGCCTCGTGAATGTCGATTCTCTGCTCTCTTTGTCCACCCTGCATATATAGTTGTAGCTTATATATGCCAAAACAATATATAATACGCGATGCAGGGGGACAGATGGCAGAGCATTGACATTCGCCCCACACCCTCCCTCCTATACGAAAAACAAAAAACAAAAAACAAAACAAAAATGTTCCTAGAAAAAGTGCTTACAAGAATGTTCCTTCGGTTATTTTCCGGGTCCCACAGGACGGTGGGTCCCTTTGGCTTATCGGAAATAAAATGTGAAAGTTAATATTAACATTTGAACATTTAAATTACCTCTATGAGAGACAAGTTCAATGCTACAATCAAAGCCTCCATGGGTATGATCACAATTACAATAGCTGAAATAAATTATGATGAAAAACCATGATGACAATTTATGACAAAAGATTATAATTCAAAAAAAATAGCATAAAACCAAAATGTTAGAAGCTAACAATATACATGTGACACGAATGCACAAAAAAAAATACAAGCTTTATATGAAAATATGAAATACCTGTAGAGCGACAAACCACTCATTTCAACAACATTTTGACATGATCCATGAAATGAACACTTTCTTGGGCATCTTTCCAATGAAATCGCCATACTAGTTTGACTTTGACCAGAAGAAATCAAATGCTTTATACCAAAACCCCAAGTCCCTCCTCTAGCATACGCGATATAAAAACCTATACTTTTGTCATCTGAATCATATAACTTAAAGAACATAGAACCGTTACTGTTACTAGTTGAATTCGCATAGAAATAATCCCATTTATCTTCCAATGGTAATCCACCATATAACACAAATATTTCATGATTTAATTTAGTATCTGATTTTATTTGAACATGCATGCTTCCTCCAGCTGCACCCAATGGGATGTCTACTACAAAATAAGTCCACGCAAAATCTTGACTTTGACTGAGTGGATTGTGGCTAAGAAGAGGCTCAAGAAGGAAACTAGATGAGTGTAAAGATCCATTATAGCTCACGGGTATATAATATGATTCAAATGGAAAAGCGGGATTTTTCCTCAAAATTGTCTGCGGATTAAAGAACATTTAAAACCACATCACACCACAATTCAATGGGTCAATTTGGGTTGTGTTTTATTGAAAATGTGTCCCTTTTTTAAGGGAAGTATGATAGGGTTCCTAAGAAAACCTTAAAATCGAAGAAAACTTAGAAAACCAATCATAACCATTATTAATAAAAAAAAAGTTCCATTTTATGTTTTCTATATCTTTTAATTATAATGTTAGAAATGTAACAAAAAGAAAAAAAAATTAGAAAAAGTATGTATCTCATGGAATTACATATACGTAACTTGCATGCTATATACATGCACATTGCATGAGTTACATGTATGGAGCTGCATTAATTACATACGTAGCTTTTATGTTACATATACGTAACTTCGTGAACTCCATATTTGTTTCCAACTTTTTTTTGTTTATTGTATTTATAATCTTACAAAATTAAAGAAATGAAAACAAAAAATTTTAAAATATCATTGATTTGACAAGTTTTCTTCATATTTAGGAGTTTTCCCATGATCCCTAAGTTGTGCAAATAACATGGCATATAAGTGTAATTAACTAATTACATGTAACAAACCTGGAGCATGTATCGTTCCCACATACAGTTAACACCAGCTTTATTTTGAGGACACTGACGCATTTGCCACATCAGCGAATAGCAAACCTTCATGTTCCCCATTGTTCCATTTGAGAGGTCCAAGGGTAAAATGGTAATATACCATCGGCCAATTTTTGGCGATTGTATGACCAAAGGGGAATCAATAATATTACCCGAATAATCATGAATAGATGATGATGGCATTGCACCATGCCTAACATAACACATTAAACCAATACTACTATGATTACTTGAACCGTCTAAATGTTGACTTTGGTTGACTTTGACTTTTGAAGTTAAGATCGTTATTTCTTCATAAACTCCAAACAAATCCATCGTGTAAACTTTTGGTTCATTTGGATCACTGCACGAGTTTTCATAATTGTTTCTACAAGAAACAAAGTTTTCTTGTATCGGGTTCTGGTCAACGCAAGAAAGTTGGTCAACGGTTTGGTTACAGAACTGGCCCGAGATAGATGGGCCTACACAACCTTCAATGCTCACATTCCCACTAAAAGAATACCCTGATCCTTGATTTATCTGTAACCAAACTTATATAAAATAATTAAAAAAAAGTATGATATTCAGTAAAAAAAAATATAAGCATATTCCCATAAATACACATTCTAATATCCTACAAAAAATGGTGTTACCATTTTTGATTGTGTCCTTGTTGATCCAATGCCATTAAATAGACCAAAGTACCATACACCTGAAGAAATCTATAAAAACATGCCATTTTAATTTTTAATTACAAATATTTATATATATAGAGCCATAGTGGAAAGTGTTAATTTCAGAATCATTATTATATTGAGAACTATAGAGAAAAACCAACCTGCTCATTTGTTAGTCTTAAAATAATATTTTTCAGCATTGGATAACATTTCTCTGCAAATTGGAGACTTTGTGTTCCTAAAGATTCAAAAGAAATAGGATCCAACACTGTAAAATTGAGTGACAAAATTTCACTTATAAATTTTAAATTGAACAATTAACTGGAAAGTAATTGTGTATTCATGTACGCGTCCACATAAAAATTGCAAGTTTTTTTTTTTCAAAAGTTGACATTTGCCAAAAAAAATTGATAATTATAACCTGCATCAATAAGTTTCTTTTTTTGTAATTATCGGGACATAATATATATATATAATGTATGTATGGATATTATTTTGAACAAAACAGTTTACCATTGTACCTAAACCTGTTTTAGAGATATTATATGCATCAGGCAAAGGAGGGCTGCCTTCACGAACACATATTATTGGTAGATTGTATATATTGGCCTGCTTAACATGATCTTTATTCTGAAAAATAAAGAAGAAAAAAAATGGTTCAACAATTAAAAAAAAATAAGTAAGATAAAAAAAAACTTTCGAATATTTATAAGGTTCATAGGTTTGAGTCAGGTCACCTTTTTAATTGACAAGTATCTCTAACGTAAATTTATAGCAATGTTTGACTAAACTTCAAGATGGATAAAAAAATTAGTTTGAGTCAAAGGGGAAATAAAAAATTACAACAGTAAACTATGGAAAGATTAAATACAATGAAAATGTTTGAAGCTAAAACACTTGAAACAGCACCAATTTACATATTATATTTAGTAATGGGCATATTTAAACATGTTATCAGTTGTTAAATATTTTTTATTAAACTAAGTGTCAAGTCAACATTGCTTTTTTTTTTATAAGATGGTTTTTTAAAATTGACAAGACCTAAAATGAATAAAATCCCACTTGTGCAATATAATATAGTTGAAAGTCATACTTACAAGGTTGACATCAGATTCTAAAGCAATAGTCATTGAAGAAAACGATGTCGGTAAATCAACTGCAAAATAATTAAACTCTTGAGAATATCAAGATTCAAAGCTATGAATACATTTCAGATGAAATTATAGAGATATAATTCAACAACCAAAATAATTAACAAACTGAAATTTAGGGATACAATTGAAGTATTAATCCGTAGTTAGTTAATCAACATTTATCTTGGTATTCAGTTTTGTTATAGCTACTACTGATTATCTAAATCTAATTATTTAGACTCTAAATAATTATAAAAACGTAATCATGATCAATTTGACCAAACTGTTAAAACTGATTTTGGGACTTTAATCACACAAATGAGTCATCAAACACATATGAACAATTAGTTTTCCAAAGTTGTCATGTTGGCCCACCAGAGAACATCATTGAATTGAGAATTTGAGATCAGGGTTAAATCATAGTACAATTTGAAAAAAAAAATTAACAAAAACTTAGTGAAACGGTAGCTTTAGCTAATATTAAATCAAATGATTAGCAATCTACTAATCCATACGAAAAAATAGTAAATTTAATGGGACCTTTGACAGTAGCACGTCATGTAACATTAGTAAATTAGGAACCAGATAATCAAACTTTTAATCAAAATTCGATCAGTCCGCCACTTCAGCTTAATTTTCGGAATCAATAAACTGAGAATCGTAATCTAATGAACCAAATTTCGATCAAACCATGAATTCAACCATTTATATAGTAATTCATTGAGAAATTGAAAACACACAATTTGAGCTATTGGATAAAACCGCAATAAATCAAAAATAAATCATGACCAGAACTTGACTAAATTATAATAATCATTTAATTAACCAACAAATTTGCGGACTTTACCTCTGATATAACGCCAATCATATGGTCTAAGAGAAGTTTTACTGTAAGTAAAGCTTGAAATTATGAAAGAATCATCTTCATACGAACAACAACGAACGATTAAAGTACTAAACTGAATACATAGGAACAATTGACTGGAATAAAGAAAACCCAGAATCGAATAATGGGTTTTCTTCGCCATATGAATCCTGCAGGTGATTGTTGACACTATGAATTGGGATTAGTATGATTATTCAAAGAAAGAACACGAGAATAAACTAACAATTGTATGATTCTTGACTTTGGGTTGTCGGACTGTCGAGTCTCCCCCTGGCAGGAACAAGTCTTTCGAAAATCTATATATTTTTTTTAACAGTCTTGGGTCTCTCACGTGCACATCATCGATTTCAGGGGGCGTTCAAGCACCAAGGTCGACTACTCAGACCGTCATGAGAGACCACACCCCCATATGCGCGGAAACCGTATGGAATCCGTAAACCCTCGCCCCCGTCAGGTCTGAACCTGGGATAAAGCCCTGATTCAAACAATCACTCAGATGTCCTTTGAATATACTCCAGATGGGAATCGAACCCTTGACCTCTACTAGGGAGGGAGGGTGATTTACCATTGGAACACAATCGCAACACAATCGCAGGACCAAAAAACTATATAATATACAGGATGCAAACCAGTGTAGTGTAGTAGGCTTTTACATTATTACTTAACTAGGGTTAAACCCGTGTGTTACACGGGGTTGAGTAAAAAAAAATTATGCAATTTTAATTCATTAAGCTTAAAAATAACAAATATGACATACCTGCTCTCTGCAATTTAAAACCTGAAACGAAGACGCTGATACGTAAAAGCGTCTTGTCGCTTATAGTGGGTCAAATTATGACATACCTGCTCTCTTCAAAAACAATATACATGTCTAACCTATTTAATTGACTGAAAAGTGGACCAATTTCTCCTACTAATCATGAATTCCTAAATCAGTTAAGTAATTAAGTGTCCACGTTTAAAATAATTAGTGATTAAGAAAATTTTATTGTATTTCACCGATTAAAGGAAGGCACTATTTTTCTTTTACTAAAATCAACATACTCCACACGTTTTGGTTGTTCAACACCAATGATTAATGATTTTGTCTAGAACAAAACTGCATATATAAGATATCATTTCATTTCATGATAGTTCATTATAATTCATCGTAATTAAAGCATGTATGATACTTATTTCTTCTCTTATTCTGTAAATAAATTTCTTTCTTGTTTGTAAAAGTGTGTCAGGAACAAAAGAGTGGGAATAGAACAAATGAATATTTGACTTAATGGATGAGTGTAACCTTAAACTAATTCTCAATCTTACACTTTGCAAAAAATGAATAGAAAAGAGTTGGGTTAGAAGTTATTCCTTTAGCCAACGTCAAAGCAATCAGCTATTTATTGACAATTTCTTTCACCGCTTGCATTTCAGAATCTTCATTTTTTTTCTACAGCTTTCTTGCTACTAACTTCTGCAAATTCGTTACTTTTCGCACTACATTGTAACTGAAAATCCTGAAATTTAAAGTAAAATTAAAACCATAAATTATAGAACTCTAGCGCCGATTCACGGATCGTATTCTTCTGCAACTTATCGGGTCATTGACTTTTAGGATTAATTGAGTTAATTGAGTGACCTTTTTATGCTCCAAGTGTATCCGTTTCATCAATTCTTATTTTCTTTCTTTTGGTATTAATGTTTGAATCATTTTTAATCGATTGGATCCAGTGTTTTTTAACTATCAAATATTTACACTTAATGATGCATAATCTAATTATCAAGCCAAATCAAATAACTACCAAACCAAGCAACCACAAATCTCATCTACAATATACAGAGAAGTAAAAAAAAAAAAAAAAAAACAAAGTGTACTTACAGTAGTGAGTGATAACCTTCAAAATTTTAATATATAAAAATGAATTGTGTTTTGGATAATAAAAGTTTAAATTTCGAATTCAAAATTTGTAAAATTGGAATTTTGAAAATATGTGAACTTTGTATAAAATATAAAAAATTTATCATATAAAAATTCATTATTTGAACAGACACAATAAATTCAATAATTCACATTTATTTGAAAATAACAGTGAGTGATAACCTTCAACATTTTAATATATAAAAATTAATAATGCCTTCAGGTCATATTGATCTTACATTAAACTTTACCACTAATGAATTATGTTATCATTAGTGAGTATTGTTACATTAAGCTAATACTCTAATTAGTATCCATGTACCATGGGCAATTTCGAAAAAAAACTAAAATTTTACATAGTAAGTCTACAAGTATGACAGGTCAAATGGGTTTGACTATGAAAGTCAAAATGTATTTGGGAACTTGTATATTAATGAAATTGTCATTTTGATAAAAATTAATCAAATTGTTTTCAAAATATGAAAGTTTAGTCAAACATGTATTATTATTATTTATGTAAAAAATGGTAAGAGCATATGAGTATAAGTTAGGTGCCTTTTAACCAGTTACTTATTTATCAACAAATAATGAACAAAAAAAGACAAGATTCTCACTTTCTTAAAATATATTTTTTGCAATGTTCAAGAAAATGAATTTGGAACTTACCATCCAAACAAGGATACCAATAGGGTATGTTCAATTACATAAAAAAGCAAGATTAGTTTCAAGAAAAATTATAGAAAATCTTTTCTAATTCTATTAGCAGGTTCACAAATTTATGACTAAATCAAATTATCAAAACCGTTAAATCAAGTCTACAATCGGGTTAAAATCATCCAGAGCACTTAATCAATAAGAACACCATAATGATTTTAAGCCCATGAAACTAAGACCCTGGCTTCTTAATAGAAACTTAATTTTAAGTATAAACAGTTGATCAAATAAACCTAAAATTATAAGCAATAACATCAAACACACAGAAAATTTGATTCAAACCAATTAAATTGATTCGCAATATGATGATTCCGTTGATGTCTACTTCAGTATTGATTCGCAATCCAAGACTAGCCCTCTAAATTCTCAATGTGATGATTCTGACGAGATGAATTGAAAGTTTTGATTCGCAATCCAACATCAAATCTCTAATTCGAGATGAAATATTGAAAATGCAAAGAGGGAACTTTGAAATGGCGGTCAATTAAGTTTAAGAAAACACGCATAAACGAAAAAATAAATTAGAGCATTTTTAGGGTTTTTGACTAAATCAGAAATTATTAAAATTAATTAAATAAGAATTAATGTAAAATTGACACATGTCAACTCATCATTATCCTAATAAAATTATTAACAAATTTATGAAAAAAATAAGGTGGTATTGACACATCACCAAATTTATTTTGGTTTATTATATATATAGATTTTTTTCTTATACGATAAAAGCAAATTAATATTTGATACTCTATAACTATAAATTATGTTTTAGATTTTAATATTATTTTGTTATAAACTTTTAAAATATAAATTTTTAAGGCTTTGAACATTAAGAGCAATTTATTTTAATAATGGACTGAAAGGATTAAAAATTGCAAACCTCTTCAATGACAAGTGCACTTTATCTTTTTAGTACATGAGAAAGAAATACTAGATTAAATAATGACAAATTTAAATAATTTTGAAATTAAAAATCTATTTTGAGAAAATTTAATATAAAAAATATAAACAAAACTCAAAATATTATGGTGTTGTCATGTATCATTATTTGAAACCATTTATTATACTAGGATTTTAGGGCATATACAAATTTTTTGTTATCTACTTGGTTTTATTAATTATTTAGAACTCTTGCAAATAAGTAAAAAATAAGATCATCTAGCAGAATACAAGACTAAATTGCCAAAATAGACTATGAATTTTACACGCTCTATCACTACCAGCCAAAAAAACATAAGATACAAGCTTTTGATCCCTTACGTTGTAAAAAGTTGCCAACTTGATCCCTCCGTCCGTTAAAGGTCTGAAATGCCCTTAACTTCATGTGTGTAAAGACCACTTTGCCCTTCTCTTTAAGAGATTATGTT
Source organism: Stevia rebaudiana (assembly GCA_009936405.2). Lineage (NCBI taxonomy): Eukaryota > Viridiplantae > Streptophyta > Magnoliopsida > Asterales > Asteraceae > Stevia > Stevia rebaudiana. Next base: position 1,877,538 of record WOUH02000036.1, read on the forward strand.
ACATTTAACTGACAGATGGACCAAGTTAGCAACTTTTTATAGCGTCAAGTACCAAAAGCCCACTTTTTATTTTTGGACTTGAATTGATAGAGCGCGTGGATTTGGCAATTTACTTATAACTAGGGATATGTGGGGCCGCGCGTTGCTGTGGCTGTTTTGGCATTGAGGCGTTGGTACTGAGGCAGTGTTGTGGTTTTGTGTAATGGTTCTGCTGTATGATGGTTATTGTTGCTGATGGATACAAGTTAGTGAACTTATGGTTTTTTTCTTTTAACATAATGGAAGTTGATAATATCACAAAAGTTGATATTACAAAAGACGGTTTAGCAGTAGCATATTCTGCTATGTTGTTTCATGTTTTTGCAAAATGCGGTTTAGTCTAACTAAGACCTGATTAAGCAAGATATGTTATAATATTACAAAATGTACTTGCTAGTTTGTTAGAACTACGGTCAAAAGTTTAGCCTTTGTTGTTGGTGGTTACTTGGGTTTCTTCGTGACTGATGGTTCTTCACCTGTATATGAAAATGTTTGATTGAAATTAGCAAAGGTAAGGTGCTGTTAAATTGAAATAATATAATGTAAAAATTCATTTTAGCCAGAGTATTCTCTAAAAATGTTTTGTGACTTTGTCACTTTGTGATTTCCAGATGTAAAAATATTTTGTTACTGTTACATTTTCTACCTTCCAAACCAATAAAAAAGGTTACGCAGATTACGATATTTTGAATTGTTTTTGCGTTATTATGTTTAGCTGTTTTAATAAATTGTGTTACCTTCGGTAAGAAGCAGGCTCCTTTTTGTTTTGGATGTTGACTGGGTTTTTGCTGCTGTTGTCATTGGTTGTGGCGTTTGTGGTGCGGGTGTCCTTGTTGGCATTGTGTAGATGCTGTTGTCGTTGACTTTGTTGATCGTGCATCTGATGTTTCCTGTGCGGGAATCCTTTTGTGCTTGTGCGTGAAATTCCATGTTTTTACCTTGTGTTGCGAGTATTGGTGTGGGGATGACTGTTTTATCGGTGTATCCCTCCTGCATAATCATGTCAGTACAGTCTATGCCCACCATGGTTTGTACTGCATCATTGAATAGCGTTGCGTTGATACTTCCCGTGTCGTCTGAGATGATACCGGAAATACGGTACCTACATGTTTATAGTGTTAGTAGTGTTACTTTTGTATGTGGAATTATGAGGGAGTAATGGCTTACATGTGTTTTGGTTTCTCTTGCAGGCCGTCTCTGGTGCAAAACCATTGTTTTCCACTTGGGAAGATCGTTTTCGTGCAATTTGGGCATGAGGTGAGGTACCATTCTGAGCCGGATGATATATATGTTAAAGCTCCGTTGAAAATGAAGTTTTTCCCCTGCATGTATGAGGTTGTGGATTGTTATTTTTGTTTAAGATGCAATTTTTGTTTTCTTTTTTTCTGTTACCTTTAATTCGTTAGTTTCTTTCTTGATTAGGTCAGCAATGTTGGTTTTGTTTTCTGATTCGATGGTTAGGGCAGTACCGATGATGTTTCCTTCTGGTCCGTTGAAACTGTTGCAAGGTAAAATGTGTTAGCTATCTTGTTTAAATTGATTTAAAGTATTTGATATATTTACTTTAAATTGATTTGAATTTAATGCAAACGATTACTTTTTGATGAGGATTTCGGTTTCGCCGCATATTGGATTTAGGTAAACGTGTGTTGCTGCTGTTGACCAAAGTTGTCGTTTAGCTGCATTGGTAAGTAATTAGATTCGAGTGGATTTGATACCTGATTCCGTATAGTGAATACGGAACTGGATAAAATAAAGTTAATCCGAAATGATTTATATTGATTTAAAATAACTTATACAAAGAAAATAACATAATTTTTTATGTTTATATTCATCCTTGACATGTTTATTAATTAGCTAAGCCTGTTAGGCATAAAGTTGAATAAATATTAATATAAAAATTTAATAAAAAACATGGTAGGATAAAGTTGACCTGTTAAGCATAAACCTTAGTATCTTTAAAGTCATTTGCTGGCAATTAGAGAGGTTAGTAGCATAAGTTGAATTGATTAAAAAATGATTTCAAATTGGAAACTAAAAATTATTATATGTAATGAATCTTGTAATAAACATATTAAGCACCTAACCGGGATAGAAAGAATGTTACTCTATATTTAAAGTCGTAACTGCGGATTTGGTAAAGCGTGTTTAGATGCGAACAGTAGGTATTATTGTTTACTTACTTGGGAATTGTTTGACTTTCGTTGCAGTAAGCGCTATCACTTTTGGGTCGGCTGCTTGTTCTATGTTTTCTCTGTTGAACCGTCCTGGATCTGTAAATATTTCTTCCCAGAGTGCAACCTCTATTCGCTGATTGCTGTGACAATATGTTTTGGGTTTTATTTTTTTATTGTAGATGTGAGTGTTTTATGATATAAAAATTTCTAGGTTTTTTTTAGTTTTACCTGATGTCTTTTAGTATGATACTCACATATGGTTTTCCCGTCTTTGTGGTCGTATTTTCGATTTTTTGCATCAATCCAATGAAATCTGAATTGATGATAGGGTTAGTAGGTATATAAATAAATCTAGTTATGTTTATTAGAATTTAGTAATTGGTTACCTGTCACCTCTCTGTTGTCTCCGCATATTCGGTCAATTTTTTCAGTTGACGGGAATTCAAAGTAGTGATGTGGTATCTCTTCATCTTCTTGAATTGGAGTAAATGTTGTTGCGGTTCCGATCATTAGATTTGCTCGATGTGACAGTGTGTTAACGTATTGCTTTGGTTCAATGCACGCGTATCCATTGATTCTGTAGCATGATTGTGGTATGAGATTTGTTTCGGTGTAGCTTTGGTCTTTTCCCTGGGCATTAGCTTGTATGCCGTCCGCCTATTTTAACGTTGATAAAACGAATGTTCAAATATAAAATAGGTGTGGTACTGTGCATGTAGATATATATTTGTTAACGGATTAAAAGCAGTTGTTAATGTATATCTGGGAATACAAGCTGTTATATATCCTGATAGGGATTAAAAAAGAAATACCAGGCTTGTAATAGGTTGAAATAAAAGTGTTGCAATATTTATGTTGGTAAAAGAAAAGTTACACACGTTACAGTTTAAGATGATTAATTTGAGTGTCAAAGATTTGATTAGATTTGTGGGGCCTTACATGTTTGTCCACCAGCACAAAGCAGGTTTCGTTGCTACGGAATGGAGGGTTCCACCTGCGGATAACACGGGCCTCTATTGGTAGTGCTGCGTCCCCTGGTCTAATTGATGCAATTTCCTTAATTTCCATTGATGCCAACCTGTGGAACAAACAAAATGTAAAGTTATCAAATTAGTACCGGTATGGGTGGAACATTATGGGTGGATCAGAATACTAAGGTATGTTAATCATGCTTGTAGCCCATTCCAGGTAAGTATCTTTATAATTAATTAAAATACATATTCATAAAAAAAATAGGTATTTCTAGAAAGCGCGTAGCAGTCATTTCCAGGTGTTACAATATTCAGCTTAATGTATTGTTATTAAGATATACATCAAAGGTAGATTTGAACCTCATGTGTGCAAATCTTGTTTAGTAGGTCGCTGAAAACAATATTTAGGGTTTTGTTGTCGTATCCACCTTCTGGATTTTTTATAAGAATTTTGAGTGAGTTGGGTGATGTGGCTCGAGAAAGGGCCACATATAGTTGGCCATGGCCAAAGACGGGTTCAGGTAAGTATATTCCGATTTTATTCAATGATTGGCCTTGGCTTTTATTAATGGTCATGCAATAACATTTTTTTACGGGAAATTGACGTCGTGTGAAAATAAATGGAAGTTCTTTTTTATTATGTACAAAATTTATTCTTGGAATGTATACTTTGTGACCGGCTGCTGTGCCGGTGATAACATGTGCCTCAATTACTCTAGGTAATAGCTGTGATACTAACAATCTAGTACCATTGCACAATCCGGATTTTGGATCGATGTTACGTAGGAGCATTATAGGACTATTTTTTTTTAATTTCAAACAATGATGTGGGAATCCGTGGAAATTCATAGTGTTTAAATATTCAACTGGATACATTTCATCGGTTATTGTGTTATCTTGTGAGTGAGGTACCATTGTGTCGGTGCTGAAGTATGATACACACTCACCAGGGGTGATGTTGTGCACCAATTCGTTTATTTCATCGACAGTTTCGTTTTTTGGACAGATAATTGCACGTTCTGCTAAATTTTTTGGCGTTGGATTTTGGAGAACCGATGCATCATAGATGAACTTTATTAGTTGGTTGATGCCGTTTTCTGCGCCTAGAATTAGAAAATCTTTTGGGATTTCAATTAGTTTGATATCAGGTTGATCTTCTTTTAGTGGTGTGCCGGTTTTTCCGTCTCCTATGTCAAGTAACCACCTGGAAAAAGATTGGAGACTATCTGAAGACGATGATGGTGCATCAGGTTGCAGCAAACGCATGTTTTCACATAATTTGTATACTTTGAATTGGTGCCAAAGATGTGATTTCAATAGGCATAGCTCTATGGTATCTTTTTTGGACCCTTTGGGTTTCACTGGTAGAGTTTGCCTGAAATCTCCTCCTAAGAGTAAACTTTTTCCACCAAATGGTTGTGATGTGTTATTGGTTATATCCTGGAGTGTTTTGTCTAGTGCCTCTAAGCCTCTACGATCACTCATTGGGGCTTCATCCCAGATTATTAGTGTTGTTTCCAACAGTAACTGTGATAGTTGGGTGTTTTTTTTGATGTAGCAGACTGATTCATTGGTAAGTTCTAGCGGTATCTTAAACCGCGAGTGTGCTGTTCTACCACCGGGAAGCAATAAAGATGCGATGCCAGATGCTGCGACTGCAAGAACTATTAATCCGCGTGATCTTACATAAGAAATGAGGGTTTTCCATAAATATGTCTTGCCGGTCCCCCCATGTCCATACACAAACAATAAGCACTGTGAGGACTTGGAGATGGAGTCAACAACCCTGTTGTGAATTGCCAGTTGATCTGGGCGAAGAGAAGCATGCATGGTTAAGTATTCGCTAGCTAGTACCTCCCTGTTGTAACTACGCTCTTCTACTAAGAAACGATTTCCTAAGGATGAAAGAATTGTCTTGTCGGGCATTGGTAAACCAAAGTCTGACAGTGAGCAGGAAGAAGTGCTGGAATTCAAAAGGGTTTCAATCTCATGAAGAACATATTGTTGCAGATCAGAGTTAGCTATCGTTGGATTGTTGGATGTGGTCGCGTGATTAAATTTGTAGCTGATGTCTTCACTCATCTTAACCCAATGTTGTTCCCAAAGTGCTTTGGGGTTTGAAACATCACAGAATAGTAACATGTTAGCAAATAATGATCTCAGTTCTTTTGCAGTGGCCCATTCAGCAGCCTCTAAAAAGGTGGTTGACCATTCTTTGTCATCTCCTATAAGACCAAGCTTTTCGCACGCGGCACGGAATGTTGGGAGCACAATGTTTGATACTGTTCGGATATCAGCATATGAGCAGCAACCGGTTTTATAAGTGAGTAAGAGCCGAAGATAAAACAATTCTCCACAGGTTGGGTTTACATATGTTAACCTGCCAATGCTTGGTGTTCTGTTTCTTAATCTGCGTATCCATTTTTTATGGCCCACGTGCCACCTATAGTCAGCAAGATAATCAACATAGCGTAGGTTCAAACCAGATATGTTTGATGGAGTCTTCTGTGAAATTTCATGTTGGTTATTTTTTAGCCACTCAGTTAATGTCGTTCTTCCAACGTTTTGATTGCGTACAACCTCGGTTAGGCGGTTAGATCCTCTGAAAGTGATGTTTTGCATTCCTTCCAAGTGAACTGCTAAGACTTGGACTGATGGGTTCCTACTGTGTATTGGGAAGCCAAGGATACGCCATGTGGCCTCGTGCGGGCATAAGAAACGACTATCCACATAATTTGTTATTTCATCAATAATCTCGGTTGTTCTATTTTGGTTGCTGGTGGACGGCTCGTTTGTTTGCGTTATTGTGTACCTTATTCTGTCGGATCCTTTTGAAATATATTTGAAAAGGTATTTTATTAGCATGTTCCAGCCGCAATATTCAACATTTATGTGGGCATGGAAGTGTAGAAGGAGTTGCCTGTTGTATGGAACGACGTGTCCATTGTGAAAGGCGTTTCCGTTTTTTGTAATCTGAACACCGTTTTCAGGTCTTTTGTAGTGCACATATCCTGCCTCGTCAAACCTTGTTGCCTGTTCGAACGGTTTTGGAAAACGTTTGGAACAATTACCATCAACCGTACATGGAGCTGACGGCCTAGCCGAGCCACAAGGTCCATGAAGCATGCAATCGGTTACAACCTGAAATAATGTCTTGTCTGTTTTTTGATCGGGTATTTCAGCGCTGATGTGTTTGTCTACATCACTGGGATTTTGGATTGCAGATGCGTTTGAAACCCATACGAGCATGTGGCAGTGTGGAAGACCTCTTTTCTGGAATTCGATGGTGTAGAGGTCTGTAAATTAGAAAAAGTGTTGTGGGTGTAAGCATTGTGAGGGGGGAATATAAATATATGTATTTACATGAACAATGTATAAATATAGAGTTTTTCATATTTGGATTATAGTATTTAGAATAATACCTGCGGTTACGACGCCAAACGTTTTTGCGTTTTTTAAGTATTTGAGCAATGATTTGACTTTTAATTGGAAAATTCTTGCGATAATGTCTGGTCTGTCTTGTGAGTTTTTGCATTCAACACGTTTTAGTTCACGTTGTATCTCTGGCCAGTGAACGTTGCAGGTGAAAGTTATAAAATATTGTGGAGTACCATGCACCCTACAGATTGCAAGTGCATCATGGTAATGTTTATACATGTATCTTGGACCTCCGGTAAATGAAGCAGGAAGAATGATTCTTTTCCCAACATTGGATCCTTCAACGTCTCCTCTAGAGATGGCATCGTGGATCCCACCAAGATACTCAGAGCGGAATGTACTCTGATTAGACCGTATATATTGTAAACGACAATGTTCAACACAGATAAATGCATCAACTAAATATTGTTGTAACAGTCGGCCTGCTTTAAGCAAGTGTGTGTGTTTATTTTGGCGATCGTGTATCTGGTAGCTATAGTACATACTTGGGGATAGATTTCGTTCAGTAGAATCTGGTGTTGGATTTAGTTGCAGCTCCGGGGACCATCCTTGTTCTCCTCTAGGGAAAAGTAACGGATATTGTAATGGCATATAGGATGGATGCAGCTTGCTAACTCTGTGAGGAGTGCTATCTCTGCCATGAATAATAATATCGAAATCTCCCGAGTTGAAATTGCCATCACAAACTATAGCGCCCAAATTACCGTCTCCTGGCATCTCATAACGCCTTTGGTTTACCCGACTGTGCAATTTGATAACGAAGTCAGGCACGGTTTCTCGTGAGCACAATTCTCTAGCACTTTTGAAAAGGTGCACATAATCATTAACTTCTTCAAACATAGATATTAATGAAGCAACAACATTTTCTGAAAGTTGATTTTGATCGCCATCAGAGAAGAATCGGAGTCTATTTGATATCTCATTTTGAGAGTCGAAGATGTACATTTGCAAAAATCTAGGTTGTTGACCCGATGGCGGACATAAGGAGCCCAACCAGTGAGATATTTGGCCTGAAACTTTGAAAACGTATGGACCACTGCCTTCGTTTATGCTATCGTCAACCACGGCCCCGAAGGAAGTCATCGAGAACATAGAATTGTATGCACGGATGTTTGATTGGAAATGAGTATTAGCAAACAGATTTTTTAAAAGCTGAGGCGGTTGAGCTGGATATTCAAGAGTTACCCTGTTTGCCTTGCAACAAACGTTGTATCTGGGTCTGCGGCCTAATGGATAAGAGAGTAAACGCTCATTAAACCAGAAGAATGCATTACAATACTCACATACTTCGGTGCAGTCTCCTAAATCAAAGTAGTCAGATGGGCTAATGTT
>WOUH02000036.1:1886821-1900554 GCA_009936405.2 Stevia rebaudiana
CACTCTCTCTCTCTTTTCGCACATACGCATCTATTTCCGTCGCCGGCGGTCTCCCTTCTTTCTTGAGCTCTCTCTCTCTAGTACAGGCACTCTCTTTCACACACATGAAGGTGTGTGTGAATATTTCAATGAAAGAATAAGGTGTGTTTGCAAATTTCAATGAAAGAATAACGAGGATTTAGAAACATATAGCTAGTTAAATATTTCAATTTATGTTATTTTTATCATTCAACATAGTCAGTCAGATACAGAATCAAACAGTCAAGTTTCAGTCAGATGCACACTCAGTCAGATCTTCTAACTAGGTCAGCTTCTGACTCAGTCAGATCATACTCAGTCAGCCAAAACAAACAGCCCGTAAGTTTTAGCGTCTTTCTCTTGATCACTGTCGTAAAAAAAACTGGCCACCTTTTAACCCCTTCTATTTACATGACTATTTTACTCTCAGCATCCTCATGTACACACTCTAATCTTTAATTTTCTCCTGCTCAGACAATTAACAAGTAGAGGAAAGTTTATTGGAAACTATAAGAAAAGAAGAAAGTGAGAGAAACATTTGTGGGACGTTGATCTTTATTACAAAACACTACAATATAAAATAATCAAGTACATTGTACTAGATTTTTTTACTGGATTATTTTGTAATAAATTATTTTATACTAAATTATTTTATGTTGTATTATTTTGTACTAAAGATTAATGACTCACAAGCCACAACCATTTTCTATATATGTATTTTTTATTTTCCAATTAGTACGTGAAAATAAGGTCTATATGTTTTGATCAAAGTGAATTTGTCAATTTCAACTGGAAAAAAAAAGATTAAAAAAAAATAAAAAATTCTTCATGGATTTCTATACCCAAATACAGTTAAATTTTTCCGGATTATTTTTGAAATTTCAGACTCCCACTTTTATCCCCAAATTCATCGTTTTCCTGAGAGAGACCATATGTGTATTGGATTGAAGCACTACTACTGCAGGAGAACAACAAAACCATATCAAAGGAATCCATACACATGGTGCCCGATACGTTCAGTACGGTATCTACGGTAACCCCTTCGAAATTTCTCGAAAGCATGTTCCTCCGACCCGTCCTGTTGATAATGGAGCTTACACCATTATCTGGTATGAATTATAAACTTAAACTCGCTTTTGTTCGTTGTTTCGCAAATCGATCAAGTGTTTGTTTGTATCTAGAGATAGGATTAATCTGCTTTGTCGTTTGAGGAGTTTGATTTTGTGTTTTTGAGCGTAGTGAGTACTATTGAACATGTGATCTGGAAATAGTGGAATTGTGATGAGTGAATTGTGATCCTTTTGCAAGTTGTTTAGGTTTCAGTTGGTTGACTAACGTTCTGTAATTATATAGCTCTCATATGATGTAACTGATCTCAAGAATGTATTCAATTTGATGATTTGATCTCACAGTACTTTGTGTATAGTTCATATCCTTGAAAATCATTGAACTCTGTTTGATATTGGAGGATTATTCATTGTTGTTATCTCACCACGTGTTTGATGCTAGAAAACAGATTATCCAGATAATTCGTAGACACCTTGTGTTTTTAATCGATTGCTTATAAGATCTTATATCATGTTCTTATTCTTCATGTTGCAATACTCACCCCCCAAAATGCACATCCAGACACCTCCTTAGTAACTTTATAAACCATTTTTATATACTCGGTGTGCTTCATAAGTTTTTACTAATTTGCATTTATACTAAACTTATATCCATTTATTAATAAACTATTTTGGTTCCTAGTTTTACCTGTTATGCACAATTACAAGTTTATGATTTGTGTTCAACGTCTGCAGGTTATTGCAGTCAAGAACATCAAACAGCCTCCACTGAAGGAAACGATTCATGATGTGCACATGTTTATGAGTTAATTGACACTGATCTTCACTATATAATACGCTCTAATCAACCTCTGGCTGATGATCACTGTCAGGTTAGACCCCACTCTACCTGTTGTAGATTGTTTAATTTATTATTTCAAGGGTAATTGATAAAAAGTCAACAAAGGTTGCATTTTGGTGAAATTCTGACCAGATCAACTTACACTTCATTGAGGTAATAGAGTTCTTTACTTTTTAAAACCTCAATCTAAAAACAATATATGGATGTGCATTTTTAAGGTGATTATTCCAACTTGATGAATCAGAATTATAAATAAGACAAGCAGTTGGTTAAACATATTATCTGCTAGATTTGCATATAAATCTCACAAGGCTTTGGATTTGCTGGAAAAGATGCTTCTTTTTTATCCAAATAACAGATATATATTCTTTAAATTGTTGTTATATATGACACTTTAAATGCTTGCTTTACACTCCATTTATATTATGTCAAATATCCAAGATTCTTGATTTTTGGTTTTTGCAATCGATGAGCCCGTTTGCCTGAGACCATTCGTATTAGTATATTAAAGTCCTTAAACTTGTCTAAAACGCGCATACATGTGAACTTTTTTTAAATTACTGAGTTGTTAGCTCTTAAATTGATCAAGATTTGTTTAAGAGGCATTTAACACTTTCGTAAAAAGATATTAAACAATTATATTTGCCCAATTCAAGAGTTAACAAGTCATTATTTATAAACAATTAAAATTGTATTTCTAAAAAAGTAAAAACGTGCATTTTTTTATAGAATAAGGAATTTTAATGTTTAAAAACTAGTTTAGTGACTCTTTAATGTACTTTTACAAGTTGAAGGTTTTTTAATGTATCAATATATTAAGTTGACTTGAGGGTCTTTGTATTTTGTGATACTAACTCAGAAAACAAAGGGCAACAGTACAAAATACAAAACATCTTATATAATTTCACAATTTTAACAACCAACTCTAATATATTCGCTGAATGGACACCACTCAACTTTTAATGCATAAAATAAAATACATGTATAAAAAAAACCAACTTCAAGAATTAGGTCATAACATAAGAACATTTCTTGAGCTCAACATTTTCTATGTCTAATTTTTCTTGAGGAAAATTACACATTCCAATCTTTTCTGGCCCTTGATCAGGCAACAAGTCACAAGGCTTAGGAACCACACCACTAGTCATCCCTTCGACATCGGTACATGTCCAAGGGACCTTTTTAGCCTTCACCCGCATACCAATGGTCGCGTTCGATATACAAATGCCCGTAAAACTATCCCCTGATATTCCTTCGAGTCGAGCCGCCATTGTAACATTTTCCGCCACAACATCCCTGTAGTTTATGTTCTGGATTACAGGAACTGCTTTTGGGTCCCAGTGAGTATCAGCATGGGACCCATAGTTTCCTGTGATCCAGAACACCCATTTCATGGTATGAAGTGTCATGCCTTTTACATATATGTCCTTGACAAATCCACCACGGCCCACACCTGTTTTGATTCGGACTGCGGATTCAGTGTTGATGGCGACGATATCCTCGGCCCTCACGTCCTGGATCCCGCCTGACATTTCGCTTCCCAATGCAATCGCGGCACTGTAAGGGGAGATACACGTGAGTCGTCTAATGATCAGGTGTTGTGTCGGCATACCGTATGATATCCCGTATTCGTCCCAACCACTCTTGACCGCCACACAATCGTCCCCAGAGACGATATAAGTGTCCTCTATTCTCGTGTTTGAGCAAGAATCTGTCACACATTAATTTCATAAAAGTTACTGAATATTCCATTAAACAATGATATGAATACGAAATCAACAAAATTCAAGACCAACCCGGGTTAATTCCATCGGTGTTTGGAGATTGAATTGGAGCCAAAATTGTAATTCCTTGTAAAAGGATGTTGCTGCATTACAACAAGTATATAAGACCGTTGTTTTAAAAAGAAAAGGACATTTAAGAAATTTCCCAATCTTAACAAATATAAAGCCCAATAAGCTCTCAAATCGTGTCTAATTATGTTAAACAGGTCATGTTCTACGATACAACAATTAAACAAGACATGTTTAACTAAATGTGTTATTACCTGCTATAAACCGGGTGGACATTCCATGACGGAGAATTTAGAAATGTAACATTTGAAATTTGAATGGTATCTGAATACATGATCTCAACAAGGTATGGTCGGGTGTATTTTAATTTTTTCCCGTGGAATTTCTGCCACCAAAGTAAACCTTGGCCGTCGATCGTGCCATTGTCACCTAATCCAATGGTCATTACTCATTACTAGATTTTTAATGATTTTGAAGTAAGAAAAAATTCATGTCTAGTTTTGTAATTCTACCAGTGATGATGACATCGGTGAGATTGGTCCCAAATAAGAGGCTAATGTACCTTCCTCCAGCTGCATCTCTACCGTGACCGTACGATGGTAGAGGATCAATCACTGGCCATCCATTTATATCCTGTAATTCATCAACTTAAAAATTGTTACTTGATAATCTATGTTAATGTAACGGTTATCGTTGTTCACTTTTGAGCATGTCTATGTGAAAGGTGACAATCACATGAAAATTTGTTTGAGGGGCTTGCCATTTTAGTCATAGTCAAAATGACATTCATTTTTTTTTTTGCTCCAGAAGTGAAACTCGTTTGAGGGCATGCGACCTTAGCATAGTTAAAAGCTTTTGTAGAAAAATGTGAAACTCCATGGGTATACTGTGACTTTAGCCTAAGTCAAATCGTGCTTGAATTCTTTTGACCACTGAATCAGATTATAAGATTAAAGTGTTATAATTGTTGGTGGATTTCATAATAAAACCATGCAGAAAACCTCATTCCAATTTCCATCTCCTCTATCACAATTCTTACGGCTAAATTTAATTCTACATTGATTTGTTATTTTTTTAAATGAGTTTGAGGTAGATCCTGGTTAATCAATCATGATTTTAGCAAAAAATAATCATTTTTATTAAATGAGTTTGGGGGTAGATCCTGGCCTGATTAATCATGTTTTTAAAAAATAATCGTAAAACGCGTGCTTTGTTTACAAATACTATACCGGATAATATATTTTAGACCACGTGATAAAAATCATGGGAGCATATTAGAGGTCATTTGATCCCAACTCTTATGATGTTAATAAGTCTCGTCGGATTTGGTGGTGTTATTGATTGCAGTTATAGGATCGCTGGGTCACACTCTCATGACTGAATGGATAAAGAATTGGCGGCCTGATAGTCACGCATTCCATCAAGTGTATGCGTTTCAGGCTGCCACCTTTCTACCAATGCAGTCACTAGAGAATGATTAACGATACTATAACTACAGCCACTAACACCACCAAAGTCGGTGAGCAGTATAAACATCATAGTCGAAGATATGGGGTAGAATGATCTATAATATGCTCCTACAATTGTTTTATCACCTCATCTTAACACAGATTACCTGGTATAGTATTTGCAACAAGGCATGTGCTTTATGATTATTTGCTAAAAAACTTGATTAATACCGGAATCTATTCCCAAACTCATTTTAAAATAATTTAAGAAACCAAAGTAAAATAAGATTTAGTTGTAAGAATTGTTGTAGAACAGAAAGAATGAGTTTTTTTCTCTAAACCGTTTATTGCAATATCGGCCAACAATTTTAACATTTCAGTTTTGAATGCTAATTCTGTGGTCTTTCATGTGACTCTGCAAAAGAATTCAAGCAAGATTTGACTTGAGCTAAAGTCATAGTCCTGTGAGTTTCACCTTTTCTATAAAAGCTTTTAATTGGTTAAATGATCTATGCTAAATAAAGTAGCATGCCCCCGGAATGATTTTCACTTTTGTTTCAAAAGAAAATGGATTTTGTGATTTGACTATGGGTAAAGTTGTAAGCCCTCCAACGATTTTCAGTGTTTGTCCTCCGCGATGCAACTAGCACAACCGAACTTGCGAGTTACCTAGAAACACCAAAAAAAATTTATCTAAAATTCTTGGCCATTCACCACCTATTCCTAAATTAACCTTCAAGGCAGAGTAACAACCTAGTCAATGATTTTGCTGTTGGTCTGGTTTTCAGATAATTTCTTCTAAGTTATATTAATGATCATATGTCATAATTATTGAAAAAAAACTACTTTTAACTTTTAAATAGTAAAATTGTCTAAAATATTTAGTTATGATCACAATATTACACTTAATTTGTATTCTTGAAATAAGGACAAATCTATGTCACATGCTCGAAACAAGCCAAAAGGAACTCTATCAAAAGCAATTTTACCTGGTATGCGTCATGGATGTGGCATTTATGTACTTTTGTTTTGCGTTATGGAGATAAATATTCACGTGACTAGACCCGATTAAAATCTATTTCTGTATTAATACTTACCGTATAAATATTTTTGAAAATCGAATCAAAACCAAGTACAGTATTTCATATTTTCATGTATGTATAAATGTATAATTCTCCTGGAATATAGAAATGTTTTCGGAATCGGATACCATTATCATTATTAAAATAAATTTACATATGTTTAATGTTTTTAATGATAAATGTAAGATTCCCAATTAATAAAAGTATATCTGGTTCTTAAGAAAAGGTAACTACCGGTACAAATTGTAACAATAATTACTCAAATAACACAAAAAAATTTAATAATTTATATATAAAAAACTTAGAATAATGGCATAATTTAAAAAATAAAAAATTAAGACAAATACCTGTGACGCAAGGAGGGTGGCATCCTTGTGAAGGAAGAGAGTAAAATGGCTGGTGAGATTAAAGCTGCCGGTCAACCATTGACCAGCCGGAACATAGAGCTGAGCCCCGCCGTCTGAGCTGTGTTGGCTCAAAGTATTAACAGCTTCCTGAAAAGCCCTTGTATTTAGTGTTTTGCCATCTCCAACCCCTCCAAAATCTGTTATTGACGCACTGTGAGCCCTGCAATTTATTGCTGTGTACTCCGTTAACCCCTCTAGATGTCGTACTTTTCTACCCTCAACTCCGGCCATAATTCCGACCACCATTATAATTAGCCATGCCATATCTCTCATCTGTGGAAAAAGTGAAAGTTGAGTAGATTAAATTATGTTGAATTTGTTATATTGTTAAGTCATATAGCGTATTACTACAGAACTAATTTTTAGCAGAGAAGAAACTTTAGAAACCATAAGAACATCGGGATGGTTATGATACAAATCATGTTTTTTTAAATACTGTGGGACACAAAGTCCTGTTATAGTATTTATTAATTTTTTTTTTTAATTATGTGATACAAAATTACAAAGTGATATTATTATAATATTTTTGTATATAAAGCATAAATTTTAATAATAGCACTTTGTTATTTATAATGACGTTTTTTTTCTCACGATTTTTTACAAAAAAAATATGTTTGTATTTGATCTCACTCCTCTTTGATATAAGAGGGGAGAGAGAGAGTGGGAGACCATTACGTGGTTACATAACTATCTAATATATCACACCATTAAAGCATAAGTATTCTTATAGTTTTTAAGGTTTTATATTTACTAAGAAAATGATAAATAACCACAAAACTCGTATTAGTAAACTAATGTATAATTGCAATTGCATACAAATGCTATTTTGATTTGAAAATGGTAAGGTGGTTAGGTAGAAGTGCACTTACTTGAAGATGTGGAATGGTTTTGGTGTTGTAGCAACATTCCATTATCAGGTTTGAAGAATAATGTGATGTGTTTGGTGGGGTGTTGGAAAAACATGAACTCTTTTGTGGGTATTTATAGGATTAGAAAGGCTAACGTTATGAGCATCCGTAGACTTACATAGCATACCTATGAGCAATTTAGAAATTAAAATTATTAAATATTTAAATATAAACTAATAAACTTTTAGCCATTAGATTATGTTTTTAATACGTGGTTAATATCGTCTTCACTTGATAGCAACTACTTTTTCATCTTGTTTGATTCAAGATCGAAGGCATAAAAAGAGTTTCTTTGCTTTCTATATATTTGATAGTTCTCATTCGATCGCCTCTACTTTACTAGACTTCTCAAATAGGGGATAATTAATGAGAAAATCATTTAAAAACGCATTTATAGGGTTAAAACTAATTAATACCTCATGTTATCGTTCAAATTTATGTTTTACGCATATTTTTTATTAGATTTTGTTTCTCTCTAGTGACTGTCTAGTGATGTGATTCTCGATTCAACTTTGGAAGTTTGTGGCACGAGAAAATTTAGGGAATTGTTTCCGATCTAAAGTATTTTATTTGTATCACTAAACACAACAAAACATCATGATTTTCAGTAAAACGCTATAAAAATTCTTTAGTTTCAAATGTTTTTTCAATATTATTTTAAAAGGTGTTTTCAGTGAATTTATTAATTATTTATTAACTCTTATCAGAAGACATAATTTTTTTAATAAATCACACACCTTAAGTATAGGGATGTGAAGTCACTTAAGTCTAAAATTAGTCCTAATAATCATCAAACATGTCTGGAGATGTGAAGTTCACACTTGTTTGAGCTTAGTATAATTTAGGGCCGAAGCCCCTAAATAACAGAGGTCCGGGGGTAGCGCTCCTGGAAGCGAGGTCGAAGGGACGAAAACCCTTATGAGGTTGATTTTCATAAATAGTTTTGATCTCAAAGTGATTATACACGACTTTCAGAAATGTTCAAGAGTTTGATTTGTTAATTTCTCTACACATATCATCACCATTTGTTTTATTTTTCTCACCTGTTATTTTATTTTACGACTCATACCCAAAGTTATACCATTCATCAATTCATAATCTTACCATTTTTATGCACGCATACTCACCCTCTCTTTTGTTTTACGACTCATACCCAAAGTTATACCATCTATCATTCCAAATACGATCATTTTTTTACTGAATCTTGACATTTTGTTGAAAATGAAAAAAGAAGAAATAATTAGTGGGGTCCACTTGAGTATGGTGTGACTGGTGACTGAGGATGTGTGACTCCTTTTCGGCCTCAGTTACTATTTTATTCTGCCCGTGAACCGCCTTTTTGATAACCGACCCACTCAACTTCACGGGGCATCCATTAGCAATGGTCCACAATAAATATAATATAAAGTTTTAAACACTACAATTTATCACAAACTTATTCTAAACATGGTATTGCATAAACAGTTGTACATATCGTTTTATAAAGTGTAATACATGAAAAAGTAAAATTTACTCGTGTTATAAAAATAATTATTTTACTAGGTTTTCTGATTATGCTAACGAATTAAAAAACTTAATAGTGAAATTTTATACATTTTGATCTCAAATATAGCTAATATTCCATACATTTTGATCCAATATAGCTAGGGCTGACCATCAACCCTTTTTGACTTGAAGAACCGGATCTCTGTCCAAAAATGTAGTAGTTGGTCTGAATTCTGTCTTTTTGGTTTATGTTTTTAAGCAATTCCCGTATCGGGTATGAACAGATAATAACTGGGACCAACTTGAAGACCGTAGGATGTTCGTCACTAAATCCACTGGTTGTTCATAAGTTAAAGACCGCCCTCGTTTGTTCAACAATTGTTAATAGTTTGCAAATTTCATTGATTAATATGTTTGGTAATAGTCTGAAAGTTTCATTGGCTAAAGTTTGCAAGTTTCATCAATTGGTTAGAGCTTGCAAGCTTCATGTGTTTATAGTGTGCAAGTTTCATTTGTTTTATATCAATTTCGTTAATTAGTAGCATTTGACTTTCATTGTTGTGGTGGTGGGAGAAGTGAATCATAACACGCACAGAATGTTAATACAAATTTCAGTGAGAATCGAAACTTTCACGGTCCCATTTTTGTCTCCATATTACCTATTTTTTCGGTCACCGAGAAATTTAACTTACGCAAAAAAATATAAAACCTAACAAGTCTATATTATTAAAAGTGTGAATCGAAGAAGTAGATGACCACATCGACCCATTATCTATCGAAGTGGTTTATTATATACCTAATATTAAGCATGCGTATAGACATACCCACTGTGTAATGCTTGGCTGGTGTTGGGGACTTGGTGAGTGTAAACGCCATCCACTAAAAGTGACCATTAGGAAATCAGGAATTGAGATTTTGATAACTCATTACTCAAAAACTATGTTTTATTATTAGTGTATTACCACATATTAAACTAATCAGTTTCTTTTTTAAATTTATACAGTCTAGTATGATAAAATTCATAAAACATCACGTTCATAAATTTTGACTAGATTATAAAGGGAGAAAGAAATGAAAAAAAAAAAGATATTTTGCAAATTAAATCTTAAAAGTCCGAACTATAACCAATTGGTCAATAATAATCATAACTAACAATTTGAACTAAAATAATCCTATCACTTTTCTTAGTCATAGGCAATTCATGTAACAAAATCATTAAAAAAACTTTATTTACAAATTGATTTTCAGTTGATTTTGCTTAAATCTTTCCTTATTTGAGATATATTCCACTTAAACTTTTTTATGATTTTACTACATGAATTCTCTTGACAACAAAAGTGACAGTTAAGAATATTTTTAACTAAATTACTAGTTCGAATTTTTATTAGGCAATATGTACCAGTTCAGGGATCCAATTTGCATTTCTTAAAAAAGGGGAGTGTAGCGATAGCTGGATCGCGTGGAGAATGCAGGACTACTAAACACCGTCCCACCTGCATTGAGTGGTGCAACAAGACCATAACGCAGACCCTAAACCATAGGAACAAGGTATCGTAAGTTACCAACTAAGACAGAGTACATGTTTATAAAAAAATTGTACAAATACACATAACATAACCTCCTCCGATCATAAACACGACGAACGAACCAAAAAAATGCATCAGATTACAACAATTCAAGCAACTTATACATCAATCGATAGGATCATCTCCGTGACTTTTGCTTGGTTTTGGTGTTGAAATGGTGAGATTTCAACTTCTTCTTCCTAACAATCCCAAGCCCGGTGGGTCCCGTACCTTCACGGAACGGCATTCCCATTAAAGCTAAAAGCTTATACGCTTCTTTGTCGGTTTGAGCGGTTGTTGTAATGCATACATCCATTCCTCTCGGTTTCCCGAGGGCGTCGTAACTTAATTCTGGAAACACACTTTGTTCCTTTAGTCCAACACTGTAGTTACCGTGTCCGTCAAAGCTGTTAGGACTCACACCTTGAAAATCACGCGTTCTTGGTAGACCCAAGTTGATGAATCGGTCAAGAAACGCGTACATCACCTGTTAGATCCAAACACGTATGTCGTTTCAATTTACACCTGTTTGTTTACTTCTAAAATCTTCATTCGGGTTACAATAATATGTTGTGTATTTTAATGTGAGGTAATTTGTACAACATCGTGTGCAAGGTGATTTTGACTGTGTAGAGTTCATCTCTAATTTTTAATATTTACTAACATTTTAAATAGCTTTATCAAATAACAGATTTTTATATTTATACCAGAATCATATGTAACACATCTAACAATAGGCATTCTTCAATGTATACAATAACAATGTTCACAGGATATTATATAGTTCTTATTGTTTTGGATTAAACAAAAAGCTGAATCAAACTCATTTTATATTTATTAACGCGCGTATTTGATTATCAATTAACACAGTGTGCGTCCTGAAATGTAAAGTGTAATACGAAAAAGGGAAGTCTCATAGGCAAGTAGATAATTTTATACTAAAAAATCTGAAGTTTATGTTACATTATAAATTATAATCTAAAGTTTATGTTATAATTATAATGAAAGATTCAAAAGGAGAACTTTTTTGAAGTTTCATGGGACAATGAGTGTTTATTATGCAATGCACGAAAAGTTGCAATTTGTAAACAAATGATCAAGGTCCAAACAAGAAGTAGTAAATTTTAAAAATTAATATTTCAGCTAAGAGAAACTTACATTTCCTCTAAGGGTGACTGCAATTCCAAGTGTTTGATTTTCTCTGATTTTGAAAGTGGCGATCGCGTTCTTCGCCTTTGTTTTTACAGGCCGTTGTCCTGTGATAAGTGCCATATCATTTATTGCTGCATCAAGACCTTTGTTATTCTGTGCAGCATCTCCGATACCACAGTTCACCACAATTTTTTTAATCTTCGGGACCTACCACATTTAATCACATAAAATATTATAAAAAAATTGTAATGAAACAATTATTTTAGTAACTGATAACGGCTTAATTCAACAGAGTGACTGAATAATTTATTTTTGGGCTTAAATGGTTAAATGAATCAAACCACAAGGGCCAAAATAGTAATTTACTTTTTACATAAAGATACATGTAGAGACTAAGTATCAAATACAACAACTGAAGATTCTAAATCAATAGTTAAATCTGAGGTGAAATGATTAGAGCTAGAAATGCGAATGTTTATCCTGCGTAAGCTTGATATTTGATGACAAAAGACTCGTGCATTAACACGCACAAAAACAACAATTATCTCTCAAACGTGTGAACCTGAGAAATTTTTTCACAATAATCAAGTTAATAAGTAACACAATATCTTAATTTAAAGAATCTTTTATTTGACCTCAAAAGTCAGATTGTACTAATTTGACATGAATAGAACTCACACATTCAGACAAACACCATGGGTAGAACAAGCACGTTTTCAAAACACACCACTCAATTTAAACTGATAAACAATACTTATCTTCTAATTAATAACACTATTTCCAAACAAAACTAATAAGTAACACCTTACACATCAACCTAAGTATCATTCCCCCTAATTCACACAAGCAGTTTCATCAGTAAAATCGAATACATTAGACATCGTATAGAACATGATAATAATCATAGAAGCTAGAAATTCAAATCGATAGTTCGATTGCTCATTCAGCTAACTACGATAATTTCAATAAGTAACCCCTTACACGTCACTGAAGTAGTATTTTCCCTAAATTTACCAGCAACTTCATCCTTAAAATTGAATATATTAGCCGTAATGTATAAAAAACGGAGACTAGAAATTCGAATCATATACCTGATGAAGATTAGTGTAGTTGAACTCTTCCTTAAGTAGAGGAACAATCTTCTCTTGGTACGACGTTTTGAGACGATTAACCTTATCCGCTTCCGATTTCTCCACTAACACTATCCCTGCAGCCGCTTCCGCCTTCACCGATAAACCACCATGACGGTTACCGGAAAGCGAAGATAAGCGTAACGATTTGACCGGAGACACCACCGGAAAATGAGAGATGAACGACGAAGCAGAGGATTGCAGATGCGCCATTGGAGGTGTGTTTTCGCTGTGTGTGGATAGAGTGTAAAATTATATGTGGAAAAAGATACACTTTTGGTCCTGGTACTATTGCAAAATTTCATACTTAAATCAAATCTTCTCATTTTAATACTTTCAGTCCCTTGACTCAAACTTATAAGTCAAATACTAAGTTTCCATCAAGTTACAGACTCACAGACACAGTAAAAACATGTTAAGTACAATACCAACTTTAAATAGAAAATTAGGAGAAAAAGGACATTCAATTGGCACTCTATTTGGTGGAACATCATTGCATCTTATACCCTTTGCACCTAGCATTTTATAATTGGTATTAGAGACGATCCACAACTTCATCCTTAGTAGATCATTTGTAACGCATTGCATTTATAGGTGTACTTTCAGGCTTCAGCTACACAGGGGCGGTTCTATATTGTTGTTAGGGGTCTCCCAGGAGACCGCTGGAATTTTAGCCCGTAGTGTAAAAAAAAAAAATCCGTTTATATATCCGGACATTGATAAATGAAAATTTTGGAGACCCCTATTGTGTTTCTGTGGACCAATCTATTGAAAAAAGGCATCAGTTTCAAAAAAAGAAAGAATGTAAAAAACCGCCTCTCTCGAACCCGGGTTTTC
>WOUH02000036.1:1906052-1919023 GCA_009936405.2 Stevia rebaudiana
CAGTCAGAACTTCTAACTGGGTCAGCTTCTGACTCAGTCAGATCATACTCAGTCAGATTTATCAAACAGCCCCTAACTTGGGTTAGTTTGGGGCCAATCGCGATCCCTTGTAGAAGAATGTTATCTGCCAAATTTTTTCATGTTATCTGCCAAATTTTTTCAAGTTGAACTCATTTAACATAAAAGGAGCTCAAGCTCAACTCATTTTAAGCTCAATGTCTAAAGTTTGAGATTGGCTTTACTTATACACGTTATATAGTTAATTCTAACATATTTATAAAAGAGTTAAAGTTCTTTTTTGATCCATGTGGTTTGCTCAAAATAACCCTTTTGCTTCAAAGATTTAAAAAGTCTTTTTTTGCTCCTCGTGGTATTCAATCTGTCAGTATTAGCTCCAAGACACTAACATAGTTAATTTTTTTCCGTTAAATGAGGGGTATTTTAGTCTTTTTACATTTAAGTACTAATTATACTCATATTTCTAAAAAGCTAGATACTAGAGGGACTAAACGTGTAATGTTATAAACAGACACAAAAGCTTATCCTCCATACCATCATCCTCATTCTCTCTCTACCTTCTTCTCTCTCTACTTGCTTCTCTCAACATAGCCACCACCATCCACCAGCTCCATTACCTGCGCCGCCACTATCCAGCTGTTCCATCATCAACACCACCACCATCCAGCAGCTCCATCATCAACACCACCTAACCCCATCCACCACGCTCTCTCTCTCTCTCTCTAACCCACGAAACTCCCTCTACTCTCTCTCTAACCACCTACACCGTACCCCACCACCACCATCCACCAGTTCACTGACACCGCCGTCATCCTCATCTCGCCGCCACCGCCAGTTCACCCCGATGTATGTTCTACCACCACTGTCGTCTTCTACAGATCTGAAGAAAATCCGGTTAGGGTTCGAAAACCCTAATTCCACCCTCATATCTGAAACCCCTCTCTTCAACAGCCCCATTTTTCAGTCGAGATGGGTGGCGATTGTAGGTGGAAAGCGGTGGTGGTGCTCGACATGGTGAAGATTGTGATCAGTGGTGGAGGTCGGCGGTTACCCTCAACAGGACTGGTGGCGTACGGTGGTGGCGAAGGGGCTGAAACAGGAGGTGATGTCGCCGGTGATTTGGTGAAGGCAGCGGTGGTGGCGAAGGGGCTGAAACAGGCGGTGGTGGCGGCGTACGATGAAGGTAGTGGTGGTGGTGGTTGGTATAAGAAATCTCTGATGTGGGTTTTTAGATGAAGATGAAGCTCAGTATGTAATTTCAAAACAAACCCTCAAAACTTAAAAGATTACACATGTTTAGTAAATAACATATCATTTAACAGAAAAAAAATTAACCGTGTTAGTGTTTTGGAGCTAATATAGACAAATTGCCAGATTGGATAGCACGAGGAGAAAAAAAAAACTTTTAAACCTTTAGAGCAAAAGGATTTTTTAGAGCAAAAGGATTATTTTGAGCAAACCAGATGAAGAAAAAAAAAAAAAAAACCTTAACTCTTTATAAAATACATTTTTTTACATAACTGTATATTTATTATATTAGAAAAAGTATTATATTTTTATAATAATTTATGTAAACCATACACTATTTGTCACCTCGTTTGTTTATGTAGTACATAATGTTTTTAGACTTTATAATTAACGCTATTGTTCACAGCTTTATTGTCCCACCAGGGGCCATTAAGATGTTGACAAAGCATGTAATTATGAAAGAAATATAAACTAAACAACACACGAAAGAAAAAAACTCACAAAGCCAACGACATTTTTACCAACTTCGGTTGGATCACACGACTCAAAACACACAGAAGCCGAATTTTTGTTACATAATACTCAACTAAAACGAGTCGTGAGAACCTGAAAGCAATAAAATTACAGACAAACGATAGAATAATGCTGAAGACAAAGAATGGGTGAATGAAGTCATGTCCACGTGGTTGTGCTTAGTTATTATGGTTAATCAAGCCACCGAGTTACCCCGTCTTCATCTCCTACGGTTGCTAAAATCTCCACGCGTACGTCCAATACAGCCTGCAATTTGCATGGTTAAAATTCAGTTATGAGAAACGGCTAAAATTTGAGCAGAAAGTAAATAAAAAACTGATTCAAAAAAGATAATATTATAATTACTGGAATAATACCATGTTATTCATAATGACACAAAGGAGTTAAAAAGTGTGTTATTTGGTGACACTTATACTTTATGTTAATGGTGTGTATGAGTGAATCACAGTAGAGGTCTAACATTAAAAAAGTAAAATAAAATAATTGTTTTTTATTTGTTCGAAGTTCTAAATGATCCTGAAAGAAAAATAAAATACAAAATTCGTAGTAAAATTGTTGAGGGAAAAATAATTACTGAAGGATTTCTGCAGTTAACCAGTCTACATTCCTCCAAAGAACCTTCAAATGTCCAACTCTCCCAAACGTCAAAACTATGACTCGCAAATACAAATTCCATTCTTCTATTAATCTGTATCAATTAAATAAAAATTACGTCTTTAAATAATAAGTAACTTCCATTTACTTAGTTATATAATTTTTAACATAAGTTGAGATCAAACACCTAGATTATGCTTCTTCCCTTAACCAGATAGGTATTTGAAATAACAACAAAGTTTCATAATAGTAAAATTTAAGTCAAATTAAGAATTAATATTCATTACTTAGTAACAAATATGCATATATGTTTCATTTTGCCTAAATCAATTTAAAAAAAAAATTATTAAAAAATTACATATAATTGGAACACTTTAGAGGGACAAAAAAACTTGGTTACATTTTTATAAAATTAACCCTAAAAATAACCAACAAAGCTTATTACACCTTTATATCATTACTAATTTATTATTCACGTGAATAAAATTTTTTTAACAAGATTCTAGGTAATTTGTGTTTTCTTTATTTGAAACATGATTCGATGCAACTTGTTTGAGGTAATTAGTAAACTAATGACAAGATATTATAATAACATGAAGTGAAAACACACCTGCAACAACTTCCCACCAGCAGTGAAAGATCTTAAACCAATTGTGTCCTGCAAACATCACAATAAAACTTTATAATTAGCTGAAAAAAACAAAATACATTAATTAAATTAAAATCCAAATCACAAACCTTGGTTCTGAAAACAACAAGAAATTGTGCAGCGGGATCTCTTTTCGTCACATTTGACATCATATCCAGAACCCATCCACCACCTTGAGCTCTCTGTCTAGAAACATGAAACGCAGAATGATCACGCGCTTGCAAAGAAATAACACAACCATCTTTCAACATCTCAATTGATCGTTTACCAACACCGGTGTTCGATTTCAGAAATTTAGCTGACGAATCGTGTACCGATTCAACGGTTGTTCTTTTACTTCTCGAATCATCAGTACCACTCATTGCAGTATCATCTTCTTTATTTGATGTACCCTCTTTTTCTTTATGCATTGACTTTTGACGCGCGTGTTTTTTTTTAGATTTTCTATTTGATCTACCGCGTTTGATTTCAGATTGAGGGGAAGTGGTTTGTGATAATGTTGACTCTAGAGGTTGACTAATATCTTTTATCATGAGGGTTTTGTCTTGTTTGATACTATGATCATCTTCATAGAGTGTTTCACTTTCCTCGTCATCGATGTCTGAAATGGCGTCGGTTGGGATGACATCATCCAAGAAGAATGTTTGTAATATTGTGGCGGCTTTTTCCCGAATCTCCATCCATACTTCTTCGCTGTAATCTGCACTTTGGGGGAGTATTAAAACATTCGGCATCTCGCGTACCTGAAGTAAGTTTGTGTTTGGATTATTAGCATTAAACAAAAAACTAAACTCATTGCATGTAATTAGGTGGGGTACTGACTAGCGATTAATCGGGATTAAGGAGATGGTTTTCGATCAATTATAAAATATAGGAAATTAATCAGTTTGGAAGATTAAATGTAAATTTTATAACTTGTAATATACACATTTTTGACGATTTTGAGTATTTTTACCGACTTTTGACCAATTTCTACGGACTACCGATTAATCCCGATTTTTATAGCACTGGTTGAAGCGCGACTATTTTGGCAATTATTTAAAAGCGAAGCAAATTTACTTGTAGGGCGAAGGACAAAACACCTTTTAATGTGTAAAAGTTAGACATAACCAATTATTTGATTAAACATAATATAAATACTAATCCACCAGTAGGAACTTGTTAGCCAACTAAAAATGTTGACAAATATATCTAGAATAATGTAGTAGCTCATATGATAAGACCATTTCAGTTAGTCACAGTGTCTCATATTAACACAAATGTGTATCTGATAACTGTATGCAAAGTTTATATATATTTAATATATTGGTCAATCACATGTCACTAAACAGGTTGACTTAAATGTTTAGTAATTTCTCATACCCTATGGTTGTTCATCTTACCCATGCTTCCATCCATTGAGGTCCTTCAGCACCATCAAGAGCACATCCTGCGAGTGTGCCATCAATCAAAAGCTGTTTTACTGCACAATCATCTAACAGCTGGCTGCTACCGGTATTTACCAGAAATGCCCCTGTATATTTAACCAAAACTATTAGTGCAAATATTCTTTTTTCACATTGTATAAGGGTTTAACGATAGATTAACATAAAAAGTACCTGGTTTTACATGCTGCAAACATTCCGCATTTAAAATTTGAATTGTGTCATTTGTTAGAGCGCAATGGAGTGAAATGAGATCACTTGCAGCAAGTAAATCGTTAAGAGTGTCCATCCTCCTAGCAGCAGGAGGAAACCTGATTAATCTTTTTCCATTTTCCTGGCAAATATATAAGTAAATATCTAAGAAAAAAACTAAAATAGAAGCAAATGTAGTTTTTCAAAACCAAAAATGTTAGTACATTGAAACTCCAACAAGGTAAATTAAGCAGGCAATGTTTCAAGATGAGGCTAATGACTTTTTAACCACATATGAAGTGTCAGGCCACATTTCAATTTAAGAAACCTATACTATAATTATTAATTAGGTAACTTTGTATCTTAACCAACACTAAGACTTCACAACATATTGAATTTATAGATGTTTATATATCATAGAGGATATAGCTAAGAGATTACTGGTTAATAAAGCTGATCTACTGTGAGAATAGATTAATTTTACCTCGTGAACATCATAATAGAGCACACTGATCTTAAACGCCAAACTCCGAGTAGCCAAAGACTTTGCAGAAGCAGACCGACCAATAATCCCGAGCACAAGCCCTCTGCATCGTCGCATTCCGCGGCAAAGTGGCTGTACGGAACCGAGCCATCCAGAAGCCGAAAGCGCGTGACGAGAAAGCAAGTGCGTTCGACGTAACAGACCTAGAAACAACGCCATCACCGTATCAGCAATCTCCTCAGCTCGCGACACATCCACGTGTACAAGCCTACCGAGTCCTAGGTCAGCGGCGATTGCAGAATCCGCGGCTCGATCAGACGAGCCGAGGCATAACACAATCTGCCACGGCCGGAGCCGGCGTTGAGCTGCGCGTGGTAGGAACGCGAGAGAGTGCAGAAGAACAGCTGCAGCAGACTCGATCTTCGCCTCGGCTAGTAGACTCAGAGGCACGTGCTCGACGCGTGCGACGCCGGCGAGGTATTCCTGTTCGATGTTGGTGTCTTCGATGCAGTTGAGAGTGACGACCAACGGCAGAGAAGTTGGTGGTGAAGAATTGCTCCGGTAGTTCATTGTCGCCGGTGATCTGGTTTCCAGATCTCTCATCACCGTCGAAGACATTTTCGTACGCTACTTGCAGTGGTGGAGAGAGAGAGCACGAGTTCTGTTTGAAACCTAAGTTCTTTCGTGTTTATCGTTTTTGTGTTTGATACATTTGGTTTCCTCGCCTCGAAGGCTATGGTATTTCTTGATAGGGTTCTTGATAGGGTTCAAAGGGTCGTGCATAGTAATGTTTCGGCCTTCAAGACCCAACGTTTTGTTTTTTCTAGGATCGGTTTCGCAATTTAAAAGGGGGTTGCGACGCAGCTTGTTGCTTGTTTACCCGCCTCGTTATTATAATCGTGTACTTGTTCTATGAGAAAAAGGTTTATTTACTTTAAAAAAAAACATTACATGAATTCCAAACAAGCAACATTCATGACTTTTTAATTTTTTATTCTGGATACGATAGAGTATGGTGAGTTGGGACTAGGAACCCAAAAAACTGACTGAACGTGGAAAAATCAAAATAACTGAACCCAAAGTAAAACCGACTGGTTTGAGTTGAGTGTCTAAAGCCCGACGGGTTTGGATTGAGTTTGAGTTTTCTAAAACCTGCATATATTTATATAGTATTTATATATTATTATAATTGTATATATATGACATGTATTAAAAAAAATTTAACCTAGTGTTTTATTTTTCCTCCAAAGCTTTAACTTCTAGTCGAAAGAAGATGAAGATTGAAACGAAAGAACGTATGAAGAATAAGGAGAAGTTGAAGATTAAATTATGCACTTCATTTTTTTCGTTTACATATAATTCCAGAACTAGTTTCAATACTTGATTTTTATTATCCACTAGAAAATTATATTTTTTTCTTATATTTGGTAGTTTTGAAATTGATTTAGATTGTGTGAACGATATACTTATTTACATTTTATTATATTTTTTTTCTTAAGTTGAAAACCATAAATATACTCAAACCCAACCCGTAACCCGAAAAAAAATACTTGATTTTTGTTATGCACTATAAAAATATTTTTTCTTACATTTGGTTGTTTTGGGATTGTGCGAATCGATACATTTATTTCCATTTATATATATGTTTTTTGCTTAAGTTGAAAACCATAAATATACTCAAACCCAACCCGTAACCCGAAAAATACAACATGTTTGGATTCAAAAATCCTAAAACCCGAAGTTTTGGTTTAGCCAAAACCCGACCCAACCCGACTCATGATAACCTGTAGTGTTTGGTTGAGGTGGTATTTGTAAATAGTTTGAGAATTCAACACCTATTATACAAAATTTAATTTGGTCACATCGGAGGTCCAAACACTAAGTTCAACTTTACCTTAGAGCAAGGTAATTATATCATTCGATCCCTCTTGATCCTCTTAACATTTGTCCCTTACCCATTTCGTTGATTGTTAACATATTTGAACAATTTAGAATCAAACAAGAATTAAGGTTCATCATGAAAATTGGGATTCACGTGAAACTATAAGTCAAAACAAAAAAAAAAGTGAAAACATGTTTGAAGATTCCACCTTGTTGGGTGGTTAAGCCTTAGCATTCTCATAGCATAGGGTCAAGTCTTTCAATCCCCTGGTTTTTATATTGTGAATCTGTTTCAAATAAAACATTACTTCAATTTTTATAAACTTTAACAAATCATATCTTATTCATTTTAGATTTTCATCAATTATACTAGAACCGCCTCTGTTTTCTTCAGATTAATCGATTGAAAAACAGCTACATAAGATATGACTGAAGGTTGAAGGGATCACAAGTAACAAGTTCTTTATAGGTTTTTTATATTTTGTTCAGTCTGTTATATATTTTTTTTCAGTAACATCACGCGAGCCCTAAATTCAATCTGCTTTGTTGTTTTTTGTTGTTTTTAGGAGGCAAAGGGTATGCATATTAGGTAAACTCTACCTCATATATAGTCGGTTGGCTTTGTTGTTTCTGTATTTCGGGTGTCGTTTTTAGGTTGATTTATAATGTTTGTTGGTCAGTTGATTCCGATTCACTTGGTCTTGAAAATTTGAATACAGTAAAACCTCTGTAAATTAATATTGTTGGGACCTGGATATTTTATTAATTTAGCGAGATATTATTATATCGATAAAATAATAAATTATTAATTTAAAGAGTTGGCTTACGAGAATACAACTCTTCACAACTCTTTGTTGCAATACGAGAATACAGTGCCTTAACTCTTAAGTGTAATTAGAAGATTTAAAGATAAACTCAATATATATTTGAAGTTCACAAAAAACCAAGTGACTATAGATTCACTTTTTACTAGACAATCTTAGAATTTGAAATATTTTAGTAATTATTAATTTATAGTTTCGCTAGGACCAATATATTTACATTGGGATTTCAAAAAATTATTAATTTATTATTTTATCGATTGGGGTCCAATTTTGTACTGGTCCCAAGTTGGGAGCGAACAAATTATTAATTTTATCGAGGCTATTAAGTTATCGAGTATTAAATTACAGAGGTTCTACTGTATGCAGAATTTATGGCATCAGATATTTGATAAATTGTGTTTTTTGACTTTTGGGGTCAATCGTATTACATGTTCTAAATGCAAATTGGTAGGTTTCGTTTTTTCTTACCAGGAGGAAGTGAAGTATTTTTGCCATGATATCTGGTGAAATTAGACATAAACCCTATAGATTATGTGTTCTTTGAATGGATATAACACGAGTTAAAAAAAGTTAAGATGTGGCAAAATTGAGGGTTTATGAAGAAGTGTAAGAGGGACTTTTGAGAGTGAATCTTTAGATGTGTGCATTTGTATAAGGAACAATTAGATTACCAACAAAACAGTAAGTATCTTAGACTTGCACGTTACTACCAAGTACCAACAACATTTATTAAGTTGGTTTATAAAGCCCAATAGGACTAAAATCAACAAGATCCGAAGGTGTTTGTATTGAGTTTTTTTTATCTGGAACAGTACCATTAGCATTCGGGTTAGCTCGGGTTTGTTACGGATATGGCCGGTCGTCGGCTCAGGACCATTACCTTTATGCTAAGTGCTATCCTTGATTCTCTGAGATTTAAGTAGAGGTTGATGAAGATCAATTATGAGACTTTTCTCGACTTTAATCGTTGTGGTGAGGCCCCTCCTTTTTCAGTGATTCATGTTTTTTGTTGTTATTTGCAGGTGTCGTTCGTACCTGTACATTTTTAACTTCTTTTTCGCGATGATTTCTTTGCAATTTTTATTCTCTTTCCTTCAACTCATGTTTTCATTATTGTTTGTAGGTGTTGCTCCTACCTTAAAGTGCGAGGAACACATGCTGGCCAAATGACCCAATAAGCTATATTTTCGGCACATAAACCATGCTAAATGTTGATTATGGTGTGGTATACCAGGTTGTGTATCCAATTTAACACTAAATTGTTATTTAGGTGTGATATGGCTATGTGAATCATTAAGTTGTAGTTTTGATTTTTATATCATATTAGAAGTGGAAATAGTCTTATGAGTACGCACCCATTTTAAGTCAAATAAACTGATAAATTTGCCTAATGAGTATGATTTCATATATCACAACAGTAGACCGTAGTTGTATGGGTTGGATTTTTACCTTTGAATAATTGAATCCATCAAGTATTTAAACAAATTTTTTTTGGCGATTTAGATGCTTGAAGGTGATTTTGGGTCTTGCTTTTCTTTGATATTTGGTACCTTTTGTTAGAAGTTGTGTACCTGATAAAGTAACCCGGTGTGATGCATCGTGTTATGTTGAAAACTATGGCTTCAATGTCCGCGTTGTATTGTTGTTTGTGTTGTCGTATTTTAATAAATATATGTTCATAAAGGGTCTTGGATACCCGATTCATGCATTATTTGTTGCCAACTGTTCCGAGAACCAATACCACTTGACCAAGTTAACACGCCACCACTTATTATCAATGAACTCACAGTAAGCAGTAACCAAAAAGTCATATATCACCAGACAATGCCATCTTTTTTTAAATCTCTTTTTTCGACAACAAACTTTGTAGATTGTGCCAGACTTGCAGTAACCAAAATCCATATTATTCAAATAATCTCATTTGTTGAACAATGTCGATCATTTTTTAACAAAAGTCATCAATTTGCAGATGTTAGCAGAGCAAAGGAGCCAAGTATCAAGAATAGCTCTCCATGCAACAAAGACAAAAACAACAAACTTTTACTAAAATGTATAGACCGGCCACTTAACAACAACCCAGTTAGTAGCAAATGTTAACGTTCGACGACTTAGCAATCCTCATTTTGTAGCCACCTCAAACCACACCAAAACCATGCTACAGATTATTACAAAACTGCTGCTGTTGAGCTCATTTTGTAACCATGCATGAAAGAAATTAAACAGTTATCAGTTTACCACCCATTCACCCAACTCATTTTGTAATCATATTACTATCTAACTAGCTCGACAACCACATATGCTACAAAATGCTCTTGCTAACCTAGTTTTATATCAAAATTCATTATTTCTAATACCTAAATTTATGAAAATAATAAAGTTGAGTTTAAGTCAATCTTACAAAAAAATTATATTATGGTTAAAAGTAAATGAAACAAAAACACTTATTAAAATGTCGATATGTGTAAATACATGAAATTATTTATTTAAAATTCCAAAAATTTATATATATATATCATTGTTATGAATTTGAGTCTTGTCGATAATTTAGATTGTTTAAATACAACATTAAACGATTTAAAGGTAAACTTTAAATAAATATATAATACAAATTATATGTAAATTAGACTTAAAGGATAACTTTTATTCTTATACTATCTTATTGAAATATGTATTTAGATTGTTCTAAATAAAATATTTACGGACTTGGTTATATTTTGATATCCAATACAAAACTTAGTAATCTCGTAAAGATATATAGATATATAAAATTCTAAAATACAATCATTCCATCGTATAACTCTTAAATTCAATTGTTAGTAACATATATTATGAACACCAGTTTAGATACATTACGCAAACCCTAGAATACTATAAAATATTCCAATACTTATTCTTATTTTATATAAATCTAAGATGACATTTTGATCATGGAATCTTTATGACTGGTATGGTTGTAATATTTTGGATCGTTGCGCAACCTGTGGGTTTTTTTATTTCCATTTTACAATTTTTGTTTTTGGGTTGTTACACATGTCACATATTCAAACCATTTATTCAAGTTTATTAGACTCTCCATTGCATATTCTAAATGTTTGTGGGAATACATGTTAAACTGTGTGCTTAAATGTTTAGTTGCTATTTGCTCATACTTGTTCATTTATTTATTCAATTATGGGAGTGTTGTATCTCTCTTCATTCATTAATTGAACTCACGAGAGTGTTTATCTCTTATTCATGTCGCTGTCAAACGAAAGAGATTTGATTATATCTAGTCATTTGAATGAGAGCTATTAGTTCAATCATCATGTTTTTATTCATTCATTGAACTCACAGGAGTATTGTATCTCTTATTCATGTCGCATTCAAACGAAAGGGATTCGATTATCACTAGTAATTTGATTGGGAGCTATTAGTTCAATCTATCATGTTTAACATTTATAAACACTAGAACACATTGTTCTCATTTTAAACTTATATTTATATATAACGTGAAATACTCACCAACTACTCAGTTGAAACTCTATTTTAGATCTGTAGCATGTTAGAATTTTGATTGATAACATAGGAAGCATGAACTTATATTATTTTATTTTATTGAACTATGTTTGCCATTTGATCTTATGAACAATGTATAAAGTTCTTTGAATCAATGAAATAGAATGTCGTATGTTAACTATATTGTAACATTTAATGATATGTGTGATTAACAATTGAATCACGTTCCGACAACTTCATCGTCGTTTAGGGTGTGACAGTTATATAGTACGTTATAACATAATTTGTGTATTTTATTAAATATACTTTTAGTCACACAAATGTCAGACTAAATTGCATTAATGCATTGCATAAACGTAAGACAGGTATACGTAGCACAAGTAAAGCATATGTTTCAACACTGCTTGTAGCATGTACAATGACGTCCCAATCCATCACATTTTCCCTTAAGAAAACCTTGCTTCATACAAGAATTGTTGCAATCCGTATCGAATCGGCAACTAAACTTGTGACCAGTAGTCTGACACATCTTCGTCTTCGCTTCTGTCACCTTTACCATTTTCTCTTCTGCAATTAATAAAATCCAAAATTAAATAAATGAAATAAAATTAAAAAATTAATTTTAAGGAAAATCATCCAAATAATCCATCTGAACAAGTTTTTGTCAAAATGACCGTGTTAAACCGGTAAAAATGGTGCCTGGTGAGCTTCATCCGGAAAATGTTCTACTGACTTCTGATCCCGACAAAAATAGTGTCAGATGAGCTTCACCGGCACTACCCTAGCTGCTGGCGGCTCCCGACAAAATTAGTGACTTCCGGCAAAAAATTTTGCGTGCTTCTAGTCCCGACACAAATAGTGCTTGATGAGCTTCACCCGACACTATTCTAGCCGTCGGTTCCCAAAAAGTATAGCGTCCGATTGCTTTTTTTCTACTACGTGAAAGAATATAATTGGATGATTATGAGGTCTTTTATAATTCCTCTTAAATTCTTTATAATAAGACCTCTATTTAGAATAACTTTACCCCACTTAAATATACATTATTATAAAATTATAAAATTATCTTAACAATATAATAAAATCCAAGTGTACCTGAAGCGAATAGAACTAGCATCATCAACATGATCACGAACACCCTTTTTCCCATCTTGAAATTAATTACGGTTCACAACTCCAGAACTATGAAGTACAAGTGGAAAGAAATGGTTTAAATAGAAGTCCGACTACTTCCTTCATGCTACATGTGTCCTTGCATAGGCTGCCATTTCACATGCGCACATCTCTTTGAATGCCACCTCACCTCACCTTACCTCATCAGAGATATCGACTGTGGAAAATTGGTGATGGTTTCTTTACTTCGTTTATTAATATTAAGGATTGAGTATTAACTTAAAGCTTTCGTTATTACGACAAGGTGGCTGATGAAAAAGAAGAAAACAAGTTGCGCCACAACCTTTTTTGATTAATGGCAAAATCGACCCATATAAAAATGAGTTAATTTCATTTTTTGATTTTATGGTTTACATAAAATTATAAGTGTTGGTTCTATCTGCCCAAGAAACATAATAAATTGATGTGGCTAGTATGTTATGATCCAAGTCGGGTCATACCCAATAACAAGCTAG
>WOUH02000036.1:1925116-1937742 GCA_009936405.2 Stevia rebaudiana
GGGTTTTAAGGTTAACCGGGGTTGTCGCCGGAAACAATGGCGCTTGGCCGGAAAAGAAGGAGCCGGCGGGTTCTTTTGATAAGTTTCGGGATTTGACAGCAATGGTCCCTGAAGTTCTATTACTTTAAATTTGATCACC
This sequence comes from Stevia rebaudiana, assembly GCA_009936405.2. Taxonomy (NCBI): domain Eukaryota; kingdom Viridiplantae; phylum Streptophyta; class Magnoliopsida; order Asterales; family Asteraceae; genus Stevia; species Stevia rebaudiana. Next base: position 1,925,256 of record WOUH02000036.1, read on the forward strand.
AACTTCATATAAAAGTAAACAAAGTACCCCCATGGTCCTTCTAATTTAGAAAAACCCAAAAGTACCCCCATGTGCCTCCCACGTGACTATTTTAACTGAAAAACTTAACGATCGTTAGGATAAATGACAAAGCGCGCAATTTGTTAATATATAAAAGATGATTCTTGTCAATTTTAAAGGCAAAGGACATGTACTGTGAAACGGTGCAAACATAAAGGACGTTTTCTGCAATTTACTCTTACATTTACATTTACATTTACATTTACATTTAATAATGCAAATGATGCTATTAATGGGTATAACTTTGGAAGCAACTACTATTTTAATATAAAATTTAATTTAGGGAGTTGTTTACCGTTAAAATTGCCAATGCAGATTTCTCCATGTTGAGTGTATAAAGATGCAATGTCTTAATTCCACTAGCCATAATTTTCTTGCACATTTCAGTTCCAAGATAAACTCCATAAGCTCTAACAGCTTCCTCGTTATCCTTAATGGGCTCTAATGCAGCAGTGATTTCAGACGGTATCTGTCGTTTTTAATTGCAGAAAATAGCAATGAAACCGTTAAGATTTTTAAAATAGCAAAGTGAAATATAATAATATTAAACAAGAATACCTTAGTTTTGCAGAAACCAGTCATGCGAATGAAACCGTTATAGTTGTTAATAGGCATGATACCAGGAACAATGGGACACGTAATTCCAATTTGCCGACAATCGTTAACAAATTTGAGGAAATTGTCAACATCATAGAAAAGTTGAGTGACAATCACATCTGCTCCTGCGTCAACCTGTAATAAAAAAAATTCCCATTTATAAGTTAGAGATGTTAATCATCTACAAACGCAGTGTTATTGGTACACTAACGTTTAATATGTTTAAGTATATATAAACGGTTCAAACAAAAGATTTGACTTGGATGCATGGCTTTTCTGTTTTATCTTAAAATTATATTCACTTTGATTTAGAATTTGAAGTTAATCATGTAATCATATATTAGTTTCGGGAATTAAGAAGTATCAACTATAGATTGTACCTTTCTTTTGAGGTATGCAAGATCCTTTGTATATGCTTCAGGTGTAGCAAGACCATTGCTTTCAATGACTTCAGGATGTGCCTCTGAGAAAACAAAATTGGAAAAATAAAAAAGAGGGAAGATTAAATCATAAAATATTATTATTATTATGCATAGGAAATTCAGTTTTCAAGATATAAAAACAAACAGAAGTAAGATGAAAACCTGGATAACCAGCCACCGCTATACCAAAATAGTCACCATATGACTTACGGATATGCTCCACCTGCAAAGCAAAAGGAATATATGTTATAGCATTATATATTCAAAGATAAAAAATTAAACAAACATTAAACAATATTAATTATAAACAATTACTAGAATGATCTTAGAGAACTAAATCAGGTAAAGTGTGGTTTTCATAGAATTTTGATGCACCATGAGGTTTTGAGAGTTTTTATAGTCAAAATCTGCTTATAGAAGTTTATATAGAATTAAAGATTACAGAAGCTAAATTCACAGATCTAACACTGCTGTAAAGAAGCTGATGTATGAAACCAAGTCTATAAAAAACTAATAATACTTCACCCTGGGATTGCATTTCATAATTGGTGAATTAAATTAAGTAGTAATCGCAAAGCAAGTGATTCATAATCTCAATTAAAATAACATGTTGCCAGTTCAAAATGTAAAGCAGAATATAATGCAGTCCTAGAATTTAGATCATTTAACTTTTGTCTGCAGCTACTATATAAATGTGATAACTCAATAATCAATTTGACTTCAAAATCACGCATTCAAATCGAATCAATCAATGTCGGTAGCTAGAGTATAACTGACTGCAACTCAGTGACTAATTAGACTTCAAATTCACAGATTTAAACCTAATTAACTGATCAAACACAACGAAGCAACAAGATCGTGATACTTACCAGATCAAGAGCGCAAGCGAACCCGCCCTGGATCTGAACGAACTTATCCTGACCACGGGGAGGATCACCTCGAAGAGCCAACACATTCTGAATTCCATCTTTCTTAATAGTCTCCAGAGCGTGATCTATCTTCTCCACCGGCATATTGGTACACGTCAAATGCATCATAGTCTCCACACAAACCAAATTCTGCATCCTCCTCGCGATCTCCAACGTCAGCTCCGCTGTGGATCCACCGGCGCCCCATGTGATATCGCAGAATGTAGGATCGTGAGCCACCATTCGCTCCATCCTTTCGAACAGGTTTTCTACACCTTCTTCTGTCTTCGGAGGGAAGAATTCGAAGGAGAACACCACCTTTCCGGCATCTCCGGCCGCCGTAGACTCCAGAATCTTCTCGATTACCTTCATTTTCTAATTGAATTGCAGGAAAATCGGAAGATCTGATATTCAGTTCAGCAGTGTTTTATCTCAGGTCTAGTGGTCTGATTGATCCACAGAGGGCACACCAGATATGGTGGATCTCTTGCCATTTTTATAATGCGAGGGTGATACATTTAGCCCCTTTTTCTTTCAGGGATATAATATATAGGACCCTAAAATTAGGTGGTTTATTTTAGTCAACATTGAACTATTCCATATTTCCATGTAACCATTACATCTAGTACTAACCAAAAATAAAAATAAAAAATAGACGTCGTGATGATGTGGACCAACACGTCCATGTGCACGCGTTATTATGAGTTGCATTTGGCCATTGCGTATAGGCGTAAAGCCAAATGCGGCATCATTTTTCTTGTCTCACGATGATTTGTTTTTAAAATTGAATAATATGGTGCACGTAAGAAGGATAAATATATTAGTGTTGAGGGTAAAATACGTTTGGAAATAACGAGTGAAATACTGATGTGACATGTTGATTAGGCTGCATGTAGTAAGGACGACCTTTCAACGTAGTAGAGAGTCTAATTGTTAGCTGCAATTGAGATCATTATTCATTAACAACTTGATCGATCAATAAGTGTAATCAATAGTGATAACTAAGAACTTAGAATGGTTTATCTACTTATATAATTGTCCAACTATAACGACATATAGTTATAATCATCAATTGTTTGACTATTTCAAAAAAGTTACAAACGTTTTCATCTCAATCATTGTGACAGATCAATGTAGTGTAATGAAATTTGTTTGGACTGTTGAACTGTAATAAGATAATTATACTTGATTTTTGTATTATTCGATTATTATTTTCATCTTTGTGAAATACTTTAATATGAAATTGATCAATACATAATTTATATATTATCGGGATGATACGAAATGCAGAATATATGCTAAGTCTATACATCGGTGTGTTAGCGTAATATTCTGAATGTATAAAATAATTCACTCTTGTGAGATTTGTTTAGTGAATAAATGGTTTGTAAGTATTTGTAGGACACAACTAAGCATACCGGAATGCCAAATCAGAATCAATTTCAACAAAATGAGAAAAAAAATGCGTAAAATAGTAGTCTAAAACATAGGTAAAACTTGTAAGTTGCACATAATATAGGGTCAAAATAAAAATTAAAAAAAAAACCAACAAGACAACAACCTCAGCAACCGCGTCTCACCAACCCCCAAAAATATCAATCATCTCATCCGAGTATGCGACCACTAAAAGGTTCAAAATGATCATAGATCGGGATTATTAAATATTAAGTTGACTTGGATAATATCTATTTTTTACTTTTACAATACTGAGAAATCAAGTTATCACTAGAAAGTTTGATCTATCAAGTGACATTTGTTTAAATGGTACCTTTGATACTTTTTAAGTGGGAGGTTTTAGGTTGGAGTCTCACTCGAAGCAAAAAAAATGCTTTTAGGTGAGGCAGGGGGTTTTCCCACAAAGTGGGTTTCCTTCTGGATTGGTGGGGCGGGGTCGACACGCTTTCAACGATTTCGCTGGACGTAGGGTTGATCTGTTTGCCAGGGTGAGGCCGGGTGGCCACGCTATTTGCTGTAAAAAAAAAAAAAAACTAGAAGTTAATGCTGTTGAAGTTTATTGTACAAGCTTTAAAAACAAGTTATATTTTCTTTTATGAATCGTGTTTTTTATATATTTGTTTGTGACATAAGGTTACCCTTTCCAGGATTTTCCCTCCCCTATGAATAGAGGTGCACGACTGGTTTCTAAAAAACCGAACTTTTTTTACTTAAATTCAAAAGGCGGTTTCTGCATTAACCAAACTGGTTTTATGTATATAAAAAACTAACATATGGAACTAAACCGGTTAGGAACCAATTCGGTTAATCGCTATATAATGATTTTTTTTTTATTGCTAGACCAGTTTCTAACCAAAATTGGTTTTGCTTTAACCAGTTTGAAACCAGTTCGTCCCTCAAAACTTCAAACTGATTACAAACCTACGGTTTCTTCAAACTACCCAAACCGGTTTCAAACCTATACCAGGTCGGTTAACTGGTTTTTTTGTGCACCTCCGCCTGCGGACCTTTTTATTTTTTATTTCTTCACCCGTCTCCAATCGTGAGGCAATATTGTAAGTATTTTGAGTTTTTGTTAGATCTTTTATATGTTTGGGTATGTGTCTTCGTTTAAGTTATTATAAAACTCGGTCAGCCAGCACGAATCGGTGCTAAACGATTACACCTTCACATAAATGTTGTGTAATCTAGTCGTACTTATTTATGTAAGTAACTAGTTTATTAAAATTTAATTTAATGTATAGTTTTAAGAAGTAAAGGAGAAAAGGCAGTGTTGTAGAAATCGCTAGGCGCTATTTAAGCGGCGAGGTGAGGACTAGTGATTAATCGGGATTAGTCGGGATTAATCGGATTATATGTAATTTTTAAAAACTTTATATATACTCATACTAATATGAATATAATACTTCAAAGTTCACATAAATAAGTCGTCGTCATCATCATCATCATCATCGTATTCAGTATATCTCACCTAAAGGTAGGGTATGAGGAGGGTAAGATGAAAACAAACCTTACCCCTATCCCGTAGAATTAGAGAGGCTGCTCCGAAAGAGACCCTCGGCTCATGATGCCTAATTAACCGTCGTCCCAATGCTTTTGACGTTATTTTCACGAAAATAAGTAAAATAACATTAAAACTAGTGTAATTTTACTTTTGCCTCTCGAGAGTCCACACGTATATACATAAATAAGTCAAACTATGTAATTATAACTAGGTTTGTTCAATTGTGACCACATTTGGTTAAGTTTTAACCAAAATTAGGAAGTTAAAGAGCATCCATTTTGACTGAATAGACTGATTAATGAAAATCGATCATTAATTAGTAAAAAAAGGATTAGCGATTAATTGACTATTAATCGGAGGATAATCAGAATTTTTATAACCATGAGAAAAAGGATGTATAAAATTCGTGCATGAAGAATCACTAAAAAATGAATTAACGCAACCGTCGCAGTCTCGCAGATACCATGTTTTTTTTTAATATGATGTAATGATGTAACCCACAGAATAATAAGCCACCGGTGTTCGGCTAGATGGGCTTGCTGGCTTGGGTTGCAGAGTTGCAGCTAATATTGGACTTGGGATCAGCCCAGATCATCAAACGGAGCACAGAAAAAGGGCGTGGGTTGCTGCTTCGGCCCAATTTACAACTTCAGCCCAAGTTACGTATATATGTGACAATTATTGTGACTTGCTTTACCAACTTTATTTCAAGGATTTATTAAACCAAGTTAAGGGGTTGTTTGTTTACCTTTTAACATGCTATTAAATGTTCATACCTTTTACTGGTTCAATAATTAATGGTTGAGACTGTTTGTTTCGCGAGCAATGTCTGAATGGTTCAAACATTTGCCTTGAATGGTTAAACATTATACTGAGTCTGAATAGTTAAGACCTCTTATCTGAATTAGTAAAACAGTTTCCTCTAAATGGGTAAGCATTATATTTCCTCTTAATGGTTCAGACCTTTTACCAATTCAGCACTTAGTGATTCAGACCTCTTACTGGTTGAACACTTATTCATTCAGAAGTTGTCAAATAGCTCCTAAGACATGCATGACTTTGAAAGGGAATAACACATCAAAGTTCAAAAATGGAAACACAAAGCCAGCCCTTTTTTCTGTAGCAAAGTTGGAAACCGGGCAAGATTTCGTAGAACAAAAAGATTGAATAACTTTTCGCACGAGCGTGCATGTATGGTCCTAAGGGTGTTCAAATAAAAATGTAGTTTTTTAGTTTAGTTTATTTTCATATTTATCTAAATAAATTTTTTACATCAAAATAGAAGGTAAACGGACAACAAGTTGTGCCACTAGTTTTTTTTATTAAAACCACATTTATAGCTCTAGGGGTCTTTTATAATATAGTTTTAAATGTGAGCGATCATAACAAACTTTTCACCGAGTAGACGTTACAAATTTGAGCTTTTTTCAGTCGGAAAGTTGGATGCAAGAAAAGGACTAGATTTAAAGTCGGTAACCATACATTCCCATTTGAAAAAGATTGAACATGTAGTGATGGATATCGTTTCGACAAAAAGAATTAGAAAGAAGAAAAAAATTGACTAGCAAATAACAAAAGGCCCCTCTTGGTGGGTTAGACCGTTGGATCAGTCGCTTTCTCTCATATATTAGTGGAATTCTTCCTGGAATGAAGATTATCACAACATGATTAAGTGATTTATACAATTATACAAATACGTATAATAACAAAACTAGTTTTAGTCTTTGGTCATGAAACATACGAAATAAAACAGTATTAAACTAACCGTCTAACCGTCATCACGATTCCTTAAGTGTAAATTTTATATCACATTATCACTTGTAAATTTTAGTAAACAAATGATATAACATGTCCCCCTACCATATTAAAACCGCAAGACAACTGAAAAATCTGAAATGTAAAAACTGATTATTAATATTAAATAGTCATTTGATTCTAATTATTTATTTCCTTTTTTTATATTTTGGTTTGAGTTTCTTTTATCTTTAATTAGAATAGTCTAGCTCCACGATGCTCGCTATTAGAATGCAATTTGAACTTTTCTGCATTGGTTACGTGCCATAATTGATAACATTAGTGTTTGAAATCATTTTAGTCCTTTAGTTATCCACTCGTTCATTGTTAATTATTATGAATGATCTCAAATTTAATTCGTTTTCAAATTCTATGTTTCTCTATGATGTAAACCTCATTGATACGTAATCGATTGGTAAGCCCATGTCACATAAACCTAAACATGATGTAACAACAAAGATCAAGTGTAAGGCTAACTTCTAAGATTGGTAACCTTGATAGTAAAAACAAAAACTTGTCGATTACATTCAATTTAAGCGCCTCTAGGGGAGTTCTAACTTCTAAGATTAAACTCGAGCTTCCACTAATTATATATCTTTAATCCTTTGAAGGCCACGTGCTTGTCAAAAGTAATTAAATAAGACCGAGTCTCCTAAGATTTTGAATACTGGATTTAGTTGTTAAAAAAGTTACAATGTACAGTTCCAAATGCAATGGGGAACAACGTGCAAATCTGAAACATCACTAAAAACTAATGCTTTGAGTAACAGTGGATGACTGGTCATATGCATACATGACTACTTCTTATCCTAAGAATGATAAAATAATATAATAAAAATTTAGAAATTTTGAAAACGAAAATGGGTTTGGTAGTTGGGGCAAAATATTGAGTGCTTTACCTCAACATCAACGTGTTGCCATTCAATTTTTTATAGGAGTGGATCACCTCTAAACCAAACCTGTCAAATTGTCAACTCAAGCTTTATATGTTGATGTATATGGGCTTGGATACAGTGAAGCCATATGGTATTGAATTTTTATAAATAGTTTGTTTTATATAAAATAATAATTTTAAATAATGTATTAGGGTGGAGGGAGTGGTACCCTCCCTGACTAAACTACCATCCCAAATTACCCAATAAATTATGCCACATCAAATGCTCAAACTACCATCCCAAGTACCCTCTATCAGTGGCAATGGTACCCTCCCACTTTTTTATTCACAAGTACCACTCTTGAAGCACAAGTTACCACTTGTGAAACACCCGATTAGTTTGCCGATTCGGCAAAAAGTTGCAGAGGAAAGTTGCCGATGTAGGTGCGGCGGTGTTGCCGCTCGGTTAAAGAACCCGATGGCGTTGCCGAAGCCCCACTCCCTGCACCCTTATTACTTTGGTTGTATTGTTTAATTTAAATTTTCATACGTACGTTTAATAAACATTCAGATAGTTTAGATAATAAAATATGTAGAAATTATAAATCTCTGAGCATTTTCATAATCTCGAACTAACACCATCAACTATAGACTACATGATTTAAATTATCTCAAACTGATGCTAGTGGCCTTTTGTCGAAACTATTCGGGTCGAATGACCCCTAATTTCTATTCGGGTCAAATGACCCCATCAAACGTATACAAAATTATTACCAATATGACTTCCCAATTGGGGTTGCAGCGATGTTGCCAATTTACCCAAACTATCTGAAGGCATTGGGTAGGGCACCGCTCCACTGTAATAGTCAATGAAATTTAATACTATCTACGCCGATTAAATTGTAACTAGAATAATAAATGACAACTATCTAAGATATTAGGGTATCCATATCATATTTTATCACATGTTATCAGCATATTAATTTTCAATATTTTAAATATTAAGTTAATGAGTTTACCGAAAACTATCAAGCTCAGTCTAAAATGACATATTTTGGAAAAGTCTGTTAGTTTTTTTATATCTTTAACTTATAACAAATTTCACCTAATCTACCTCTAATAAAAAAGTAAAATAAATGTCACATGTCAATATTACAATTAATTTGAACTTTTATATATTTGTTCTTTTATCTTAAATATAAAATATATATAAAATTGAAAATCAATTAAATTTGTTATTATCCAATGCATATTTATCTATATATTTAAAGAATAAATTAAAATTTTCATCCCTGAAGTTTGCAATATTTAACAGTTTCTATCCACGTTTAAAATAAATCGTTCATAATATTTCAAGTTTTAATAATTTTCGTACCTAACGTTTCAATTTTTAACAGTTTTCGTTTTAACGTTTCAAATCTTTATAGTTTTCCATTGGTGGTTTATGGAAAAAAAAAATTAAGGATTGGTTTCAGATAATGTCGAATGACAACACCACAATTTTTTAATTGTATAAAATTTTATGTTATCTTAAATACTAAAAAAGATTTATATTTTAAAATCATTTGAATTTGTTATTATTTAATAAAGTATTTATCTTATATTCTTAAAAGAGTAAATTGTTCTTTTTAAACCTAAGATTTGCAATCCTTAAGAATTTCAGTCCACCCGTAACAAAAACCGTTTCCAACATTTTAATCTTAAAAATATATGTAAACCCGTGTAATACACGTGTTCTAAGCTAGTCTTAATAATAAAGATAATCTCTTTATATAACTTTTAAAAAAGAAATAATTCAAAATACGAATGTTCCGAGATGAAAATGCTAAAATCGGCTCAATCGCACTAGTTCCTTCCTCTAAAATCTATCTCTAGGATTCTTGTCACGGCCAGCTGCCGTTTCTCTCTCCTACCCGTGTTCTCTCTCTCATGCCCGTAGCTTTATTCTCACTCATGCCCGTTCTTTTTCTCCCTTTCTAGAAAATATTTATAAATTGAACCTTTTCCCATTTCAACCCCAAAATCTTGCATTCTTGTACACCTTCTGTTTCTATCTCTAAAAAGTCAGCGCCTTGGTTTCTCTCTCTAAAACCCAGCATAAAAGTCAAGCAATGGAGGTTGATTGGGACTTGCATGCGGTGGTCAGAGCATGTTGCTCCACCGCCTCCACCACCTCCTCCGCCGGTCCAACCACCACCACCGCCGGCGCCGGAGCATCTTCTACATGGTCTTTAGATGCTTACCATCAACAAAAAAGAAATTCACAGGATGAAAATTTCATTGGTTTTTTTCCAGATCCATTTCAGACGAGAAATGACAATAGTATTGAACACTTTTTGAAAGTTCTTAACAACCCCCACGAGTTTCCGAAACTACAAAAACCATCTCAATCTTCACAAAGTTTGCCAATCTCACCACTCTCTGTTCTTGGAGGATTAAAGGATCCACCATTAGACAACCATCACCGCCATCAGCAGCCGAAACAACTTCAGGAAAAACAACAAGCTTTTTGTGTATCGAGATGTACAACTTCTAATACACAATATACAAGGTCCAAAAAAAGGTAAAAGAATAATTTTTTCTGACATCATTTTTCTGGGTGTTTGTTAAATCTGGATTTTGCAAGGAAAAATTAAATGTTCATGTTTTCTTTTTAGGTTGTGGAGTTTTCATCTTTCATGAAAAACATATTTTAAAAATCCTTAAATTTTTAAAATTTAATTTTAGTATATTTATTTATTTCTCTATATTTATATGTATAGTATATGACAGGAAAGAAATGGGATTTTGGGGTATACCCACATGCAGTAAACTTGTATATTCATTTATTTTTTATAAATATAAAAATAAAATTTGATTATATATCTTGGTTTTATTACTCCCCTAGGTTAATTTCTTTATTAAATATTTTTTTTACCGCAATTTATTTGAATTTATTTATTTCACAGGAAGAATCAAATGAAAAGGGTTTGTCAAGTGCCTGCTGAGGGATTATCCTCTGATGTGTGGTGTTGGAGAAAATACGGTCAAAAACCCATCAAAGGCTCTCCATTTCCAAGGTTTGTAAAACACATTTATTTTATTTAGAGGCATTAATCGTCATAATCATATAATGCACATAATTATATATATCAAAGGCAGTGAGAGAGAAACAAAATGGTGACATAATCAATCTTGTGTATAACATTTAAACCAATGGATACAAGTGATTCTTAATTATGTTTCCACATTTTTTTTCTCAAATAAACACTTCTTCCAGGTGTATATGTATATTTTTAATTTATATGCATTTAATTAGGTTTCTTTATTAAATAAAAAGAAAAAAGCATTTTTTTTTTTCATTTATAACTGGTATATGTTTATATAAAATATTAAAAAAGTAGAAAATATTGTATTAATTTGTTCTTGATTCAATCACTAAAATTGTTTTTTTTTATGATGTTATGAACAGAGGATATTATAAATGCAGTACCTCAAAGGGTTGTTTGGCCCGAAAACAAGTGGAGCGGAATAAATCCGACCCGGATATGTTCATCGTCACCTACACCGGCGAGCACAACCACCCAGTTCCAACTCACCGGAATTCTTTAGCCGGAAGTACAAGAATCAAAACAACCACCTCCGGCGACGAAGATACCATAAAAAACAAACCCACTTCATATCCACCGGCTTCTCCGGCTACCAGCCGTTCTCCGGCGACAGAAAATGCGGAAGATAACGACTCCGACGATGAAAACTTTGATATGGTAATGGACGATGACTTCCTCCAAAAACTAGACGAAATTGTCAATCCGGTCACCGGAGATAAGTCTCTGGTCATTCCGACTACATTAACGGCACCTCCGTCATTCCCGTGGTTGCCAAACGCCGTCGCCACCACAAGCACCACCGCAGCCGGTGGAAGTTGACTTGTTCTGATGACGTTTTGCATAAAAAACCTGATGCACGAGCTCCACATTTCCGCCAGAAAGAGTCACAAAAAGTTGACTTTTTTTGTGACGTCTGCATTATGCGATTATATGCGTTTCTTCTTGCTGACTTTTCGTAGTGTTTCTTTTTGCTATTTTTAACCTTTTTCGGATGGTAGAGAAAAACGATTAAAAATACTAAAATAGGTTTTACAGTCCAGGATAATCTTCAAAGCTTAACAGGATTGTACCATGTGCATTGAGATTTGTACATTGCATTGGCAAACGTTTATTTTTTTTCTTCAAGCAAATGGGTATCTAACCGTTTAATGGATTGAAGAATCTTGTCCAATAACAGTGAACTTTTTACTTTTGTACATCGTAGAAGAGTGTCCATATCAATCGAAGAGTCTGAAGAAAAAGATTTTGAGTGATTTTTATGTGTAGGAAGCATGTAATATGTTAGGTTTTTATAACTTCGTTATCTATACTATAATTACATGTAAAACGGCCTTTGGGTTCTATGAATGTGTTCATGATGCTTTTGGTTGTTGTATCCATCATCACATATTATAAATTCACATGTGATACAAATGCTAAGTATAAGTGTATAACTATACATATTTTTCTATCTTACCTTCTCCGATCATCAAAAAAGATGTTCGAGTGATCAATTAATAAAGCAAATCAATCAAGACATATTGAACGGAAACATGAATGTTAATTAGGTATCATGATGCCCAGTGACGAACCCAGAAATTTTTTTCATGAGGGTCGAAATTTTTTTAGGGTCGTTTGATTATTATTATATCGTAATTTTTTTTATTTTTTTATCGGGCCGGTTAGGTCGAATTGTGAGTTTGTTTAGCGTATTAAAATGAAGAATGTACTTAAGTTTAATTTAAATTGAGTGAATATTATTGGTTACGTCTATTTCAACTTGGTTTTATAACTAAAATTTACAA
>WOUH02000036.1:1960759-1984627 GCA_009936405.2 Stevia rebaudiana
ATTTTATTGGTCCTGAAGTACCAAGTTAACATCATCCTGTAGTATAATGTTGATAGTGTATAATATAAAATGTCTGAAGGAGAGTGTTATGATACAGACTATTTTAGGCCTGGCCCGGCCCATTTGTTATGGGCTTTAGGGTTTTACTTTGTATAAGTATAAATATGCAATGTTTACATTAGATGTGGTAACGTGAATAAATGAAATCAGTTATCTTCCTCTCAATATTTTCACTGTTATTTAACATAAAATTGTTTTTCAAATTTTAAGTTTTTATCTAAACTTTTATAAATGAACTAATAACAAAAGAGTACAACAATAATTAGTTATTTTTTTTGTTTGTTTATACACGCACAATCTAACTAACATACATTGAGATTCATTTCTAATTTATTAGAACTGTTTTACCACATTAACATGGTATATTCTTGTCTAGAACCTTAATATGCAAAATTTGCAATTAGGATTATATGTACAAGATAACACAAGCTTTAATCGATCATCTCACCGGCGAACATGGCGGCGGCTTCGTTCAGATGGATACTGCAAATGCACAAAGACGTACCAAAAGCTGCTACATTCTACAAACAAGGACTCGATTTCAACATAAACGTCTGTACTCTCCGGTGGGCTGAACTCCAATCGGGCCCACTTAAGCTCGCTCTCATGCATTCTTCCAGGTGAATTCCGATCCTCCATCTATCTCACACACACAATTGCATGTTTGATTTGAGTATACCATCTGAGAATTATGAAATAGATTGTTAGGTTATCAACGACTCAATTTGATTGTTATTTTGCCAAAATATTGATCAATATTACAATTCGTCTTACTGTAAATCTGTAACTGATGTCCGATTTTGATTTTGGAATTCAATTTGATGTAATTTTCATTGTTTACAGTGAGATTGCGGTCCAGAAGGGTTACTCGTCACTGTTATCGTTCACTGTGACGGATATTAACAGTACAGTGACTAAACTCATGGATTTAGGTGCAGAGATGGATGGACCTATCAAATATGAAGTTCATGGAAAGGTAATGATAATCTAGGTAATTAAAGGACAAATTAAGTAATTAACGTATCTAACAATTTGGTTCGGGTTGATCCACAAACTTTTTGGTACAAAAATTGAACATCTTTTGTAACTAATTGTGTTAATATATGATTAGATTATTCAATCATTACAACAATCTTCTAATTCTGTTTAGTAAAGGGATATACTTGGTAGTATGAATTAACAATATGCTTTGGTTGACTTTCGAGCTTCGACCAATTTGACTACTTTCTTTTTAACTATTTTTTATCCGAAGTTTTATCTATTTGACGAATTGAGATAAAACATAACCTGAATCGACCTTTTGTTGGCAGGTTGCTGCCATTCGGTGCATTGATGGTCACATGTTAGGTCTTTATGAGCCTGCTTGAAAACTTACATGTATATTTTGTTTTGATTATTAAAGCACATTACAGAAAGTAAAAATATTGTAATGTAGCATCTGACCACTTACTTGTTCTATCATAATTCATAATGCGATAAGTAGATAAACCATACACAACGCGTTGTATTGACAGAGAGAATACTGGGTCGCAAAGGTTGAAGGATAAAGTTGTACAGAGAAAATCAATAATGAGTTGGTTGTATGAGAGGTATGATCTTACAGAAGGTATATTTAACAGACGTATCTTTAAGAAGTAAATCCACAGAGGAATTAAGAAATTTCTTTAAACATTGATTTTATTCAATACGGTGCAAGAATTATTAGTACACGCTTCCACAAGGCACATAACATGTATTCAAATGTATGAATCTTTTATTAAGCACGTACAATACGCCATACAAGCTAATGCGGTTTAAAAGTAGTTATCACTAGACGATCTTTTTGCACACTCAAGACAATCATTTAAGATCATCTCGATACTATATTTGTAAGAAAAACCTTTATCTTCGAGTTTTCTTGATCCCCATTCGATTTCTCTCCCTTGTTCTCTCAAGTACCTGAAATTATTAAAAAAAAAAAAAACAAGTATAAAAAAATAACAAAATACAAGATCACGTCTTAACATGTTTTCTAATAATCATGACAATCGTTACTGGGAAACTCACATGACCCTGTCATTACCCTGCTAGTAACCAACGGATCAGGTAAATCACAGCTTGTGCTGGGCAGATGGCCTTTAAGAGGTTATGACAAACTAGGAGACACAATATTTAAACTAGAGACCTCAAACAAAGAGGATTCAGGTACTTACCACTACACCGCCCGTTATAGATTCAGTTTAAACATTTTGATCAAGTTAAGTCGTTCTCTATGTCATATTAAACCTTTTATAGTTGTAAGATCAAAATCTTACTCTTGGTTTACTCGTGGGTAGATTTTCTGATAATACTTTGCGATCAAGGCAGACGACACAAACGAACTAGCACATAAGAACCTCCCATTCATTGATGGCGTCTCTGCGCAAAAGATATGAGCCCGACACGCGTCTTCAATGTGTATGATCGGGACTTTTCCTAGCAGTTCTTCCAAGTACCTTAATTCTTGGTACTTTATCTCATCATTTGTAACCGTTGATGTAATCACCAACGTACTCCCTGAAGCAACTCCACCACCACCACCACCCACCAGTCCAAGACCTATTGTCACTACCTCCAACCCATTCGCCTTTTGTTCCAAGATTTCTTGCTCTCATTTTGTTTTGGCAGATGTGTAGCTCTAAAGCAATGCACACAAGATTAAAGTAAGACATTTCATATTAAATAAAACTGATTATTTTTTACAAAAATTTAACCTGCGCAAAATCATTTGTGAAAGGGACATTGAGATTAAGGGGTGTCCAACAACTTTCATCCATGGTGATCTTATAAGTATAACCACTACCATCATACTTCAAAGGCGAAGCTGCAACGACAGAAGTGTAGATGAGACGCTTCACTGTTCCCGAGTTTATGCAAGCATTTGTGATCGCCTTTGTTGCACTAACTGTTGCCTCAACCACATCATTATACTGTATATACACACCATACAAAATATCATCATCATCAACAAATTAAATTTTGAGAATCTTGAATTTTGGTTGTGAATTAAAAAATCTAGAATACATCATCACCTTATAGCCAGTAGTGTGAAATAAAGAGGTTGCAACATGAAACACAAATACACATCCTTGTATAGCCTTTTCAAACTCTTCTGGTTTGTAAATATTAGCTTCAAATAGATGAAGCCTTTCTTCTGCATATGGGAAAGTTTTTATAAGTCCCACCTTGGATACATCACCTTCCATTGAAATAATACAATATTAATATAGTTGTATCCATATCTTTGAAAAACTTAAGCTTGATAAAACAAACGTGTCAGTCAGGTCAGGTAATGGGTCAAACTGGGCTCGAGTCAAAACGGGTTCTTAGGAAGATAGTTTGGGATCAAAACGGGCGTATTTTTACACACATACATACAAATATGAAAAAAAGTTACCTAGGTTTCTTAGAGTAGCATGAACAATGTAACCATTTTGTAAAAGTGAGTGAACCAGAGCTGAACCAATGTAACCAGCACCTCCGGTTACACAAACCTTCCCCCTAATCTTGCTCTCCATTCAGATTTATAAAAGAATTATTATTAAACCCCTAATCACTTTTTTTCCTTTCTTTTGCTTTTATAGGCTCAAGATCATTTATTATTACCTTAGTGTTACGCTATTGAGTTACTATCATGTAAGAAAATTAAAGTCAATATATGTTGGTTACCTTTCTTATAGGTAGAGGCCAGGTAACTTCAAGAGGAACTTATTATACGAACGATCTTTATAATGATATCATCCCGAAGAAGGGAAATATGAAATTAGTTTATTGATAGTTAAAATTTGTAACTTTGGTTGTTGGTAGTATTGCGTTGTTTTGGCATGTTCTATCTTGTACACACCTTAGTTTTTACCGTTGTGACCAACGACTAGGGATGTTAACTGTGGCGGTTTGACGAGTAGAATTGTCGAACCTGAACACGACCCATATCTATCCACTCTAACTCATACAAACTTATATTTGTGTATTACAAACACCACTCATTTAACATGTTAATCTAAGCATGTCAAATCCGATTGGAGGTATAATCAAGTTGTAAACGTGTTAATCGATTAAGTGGGTTGTGATAATTGAGTTATACAGGTCGGAAACTCTTTGGTTGGTTGACCTATTTGATTAAACATGTTGACGGGTCAATATGTTTAAATTGAATTGGGTTGAATGGGTCAACCCAAGCACAACCCCTTTAACTAAACTAACGCCCCGGAGACGGCCCATTTTTTTACGGGTTTAAACCTGATTATATTCACCTTGGGTTTGTGTCATGTTTTGGTGAAAATAGCCACCCCTACCTAAGACTTCGACATTAAATTTTCTTTGAATAAAGGGGTAGAAAAAAACTTCTTTAGTTGTTTAATTATACATGTACAAATCTTTATGGCTTATATGATGTCCACATAGTCACATAGACTTGGGTAATACATCAGAAGCTCTTCATGAGAGCTTTAATAAATAAAAATAAGTGTGTTTAATTTAAGATATCACAGTTATTTACAAGTTTTTTTTCCCGATTTTCATATGAAATTTATTCCCATCTTAATAAGACTTTAGGGGGAGGGGGGCATACGTGTGTATGTGGTCATGAAGGGCGCCTGTTAAGTTGTCGAATATTGAGCCATTCATTGCAAAAATAATTATTATTATTATTATTATTTTCTTTTACCTTTTCAACACCATTTCTCTCTACATTTTTACAACAATTTTAACTCTCCTCAAACTCTTCTCTACAAAAACGAGTCAAACACAGTGGGCGAATGAAGAAGAGGGGATTCTAGCCCGATCGTGGATCATGGTCAAACAAAATTATGAAGGTTCCATCCAAACAAGATTTTTTTGGACCGTGTTAGTAGGTTTTATGAATCACAACTCATCCAACAAAATATTCATATCACTCAACAATTAAGATCGAAATGCCATGATTTAAAAAGCAAAGCATTGCTTTATGGATGTATCTACAACAAATTTTTTGCCAACCAGAGAGTTAGACTAAAACAGACATCTCGAGAATGTCTATTAGTGAATATTTACAAATGATGAGACATCAGTTTATAATATGACATGATCTCAACGAACGTCCGAAGTTCATAAAAGAAATAGACCCTAGCTTCTGAATTGTCACCATACATACCCAGTCAAATTATAACTAATAGGACATTTAAATGATTATGAACCCACTCATCCACCCGGTCAAATTATAACAAATAGGGACATGTAAACGACTATGAAGGGTATCTATGGAATTTAGCCAAAGAGTTGCCATAGGCCATAGCCTCTTGCCAATTCCTTTGACTTGTAATCCAATTTTAAGTTTAAAGTGTATAATACCTTATTTAATCTCTGTTTTCTTTTATATTATATGTTTTAATATAAAAAAAAAAATATGATGGTGTTTATTTTGATATTGCTCTTGTTATATAACAAAAAGGCACATTTGTTACATCAAAATAACACACATGTCATGTTTGATGTTAATAGTTAAAAAGGAAGAACACGCCTTTAAAGACACGACTTTGGGGCACAACAATATACGTATAGTTAGCAATTAGATTATTATTGCATAGAAGAAGATGAAGGCTTATTACAGATTTTACAATCTGTTGGATTGAATGAAAAAAACAATAAAAACAAAACTATCACATCAAGCATTCAAGCGCCTTCAGGAAAGCTAAAACGCACGTTTCAGGAAAAGCTGTTGGGCTACATAAACCTGTTCTGGCCCAATATACAAAGTTCCAGTATTTTCACGATTCTACCGACAAATTTCTTGAGCGTGTCAATGTTTACATCGTGGGCCGCAGGTTTCTTCTGTGCGAATGCCAAGTGGCAAGTACTACGGGCCTATGGTTACTCGGATCTAAGTTCAAACATATTTTTGTTTTTTTACCCGACCTCACCATATCAAACATATTAGTCTTACGTTCAGCCAATCGCTGAAAGTGTAGCAATCGCGTCCCACCAATTCAGGATGAAACCTCCTTTGTGAGAAAACCATTGGGTCCCCCTAAAGTTTTTTTTTTTTTTTTTTTTTTTTTTGCTTTGAGTACGACACCAACCTACGATCTATAATTTTGAAAGTACACAGTGTACCATTGAGACAAATGTCTCAACTTACTAGGGCCTTTTGATGGCTAAAATTATGTCTAAACTAAACATTACGATTGAGAAAATAAACAAAATTCATAACAATCTCTCATCATGAAAAGCTAAAAATTTTCTTTATCAGTTTCTGTTTAACCTCGTCTAAACCGGTTCTTGTTACTTATCCATTTCTTGGGATATGATCGACGTGAAAACCTCATAAAAGCATAGAGACGGAGGTTTATTAAAGAACAGGATGTTGATTATAAATGTATTTGTGATATTTGGTGATCAATGAACATGTTGAAGTTTCCTAATGAGTGGGGGTAATATCTCACTTCTGAAAATAAAACCTGAGCTGTTTCAGGTAATCCTGTTAATCTAAATAGGTCGTGTTTGATTTGACCTACTATTTATTTAAAGTTTAAAACTCTTTTATGTTTAGGTCGTTCGGTTAGCCCATCTGATTAAACAGGTTGATCTGTCAAACCGTTTACAACCTCTTTAACCCTTTTTACACCCCCCCAACTTGATAAACGCGATTACAAATTTGCTACTACCCGTCAACCTGTTTAACACCTTTTATGCCTAGACTACATGAATTTAAACATTTTCAGGTTAAGGTTATGGTTAATGATTTTTACACCATAAATTACTGTCACGTTTTACGGTATTGGTTTCCAAAATTACTGTTAGAAAAAATTTGGAGGATGATGGAGCATTTGTTCCTAATAAGCCTACAAACTTCTTGAACGTACTTTATGGTGTCTCCTACATGACTACATCTAATAAACCTATTTTATTTATAATTTATACTCATTAACTAGGATGCTATTAACTTATAACACAAAACAATTCACACATATGTGTTGGCAGATTGATTTGTAGCAGTTTTATACACTAAATTACACTTTAACAAAATAAACAATTCACATGATAAAAATACATAACAACTTTATTTAAATGCTTGACAAATTAAATGCTTAATTTACTCTTCATTTTCAACTTGGAAGCCAACTGCTCTAAAGTTTTTGTTGAACACCCATCTTTACTAAGAACACTAGCAGCTGCATCTTTAAGATCCCGAATTCGACTCCTAATCGGTTTTCCTTCTTCCCCTTCTAGCAAACCCTTCACGACCCTCGCAATCTCCACACGGCTCACAATGCCATTTTCGTCCGCTTTGGGCCTTAACGCCACTTTTATACCCTCGGTTAAAGATACCGCGTTCATCCTTTGCTCTGCATATAGTGGCCAGGCGATCACTGGCACACCATGGACTACAGTCTCAAGAATCGAGTTCCAACCACAGTGAGTTAAAAACCCACCGGTTGAACTGTGACTCAAGATTTGGGCTTGTGGGGCCCAAGAAGGAACCACAAGCCCAAAACCTTTGGTTCTTTCTAGAAACCCTTCCGGTAAGAAACCCAACGGGTCCATATGACCATGTGAGTTAAAGTAAGTCGCGTTGGGTTGATCATTCGGGCTTCTAACCACCCATATGAACCTTTGTTCACTTAATTCCAAACCAAAGGCTAACTCATTGAGCTGATTAGAAGATAAGGTTCCACCACTCCCAAAAGATATGTACAAAACAGAACCACATGGCTGACCGTCTAACCACCTCAAACACTCGGACCCATCAACATCAGTACTTGAACCGGTCTGTATCAACGGTCCAACCGGATAAACCTTTGGTTTGCCCGGTTCTTCCTCTAGTAAAGCTTTCAAGGCTCCACCTTCTAACTCCTTGAAGCTATTTACCGCTATACCCTCAGCCATCGAATACCTCTTTGCGTTATGAAGCACCCACTTATACGCTTCGTTCTTTCTATCTTGAACCGGGTCAAGTAGGTCTCGACCGGGAACTGGTATGCAACCCGG
Source organism: Stevia rebaudiana (assembly GCA_009936405.2). Lineage (NCBI taxonomy): Eukaryota > Viridiplantae > Streptophyta > Magnoliopsida > Asterales > Asteraceae > Stevia > Stevia rebaudiana. The sequence continues at coordinate 1,968,803 of WOUH02000036.1, forward strand.
GATCTGAACCGGTTCAGGCAAGTCCCTATACTCACATGAAACCATTTGATCAAGTTTTGGTAAATGAAGAAACAAAGATAAAGCCATTGCAGTTGATGGAAAGAAGACATATGGTGAAACACCAAATTCAATAGCAACATCAAATGCATCTGTACCAAAAAGATCAATAAACAGTGCCACCATGTTTGTTTCTGCAACTAATGACTTGAAAGCTTCTCGAAGGAAATCGATAGATCGTGTAACCATGAGGCTGATTCGGGTTTCCATCTTTGCATCTTGTGGTAGATCATCGAAACTAACTGGAGGGAGAATGATATGGTTTAATCCGGTTGGGAGTGAATCGAGATAAACACGTTGAGATTTGGATAGAGGTCCATCATTTGGAATGATGAAAGTTGCATCGATGTTGTGGTTGTTCTTCAATCTTTTGGCAAATTCAACCAAAGGGATCAAGTGTCCCATTCCTGGACTTGGTACAATAGCTATATGGGGTGTTTTTTCCATTATAGAGAGATAAATATAGATATACAAATATGTATGTATATGTAGAGAAAGAGAGAGGAAGAGAAGAGAGAGAGGGGGTTGGGATGAATGAAACTATATGGTAATATATATAGCAATTTTATGGTGGGTAGGGGTTGGGTAGGGGTGTTGTTATTTGTTCCTTTGTATGAGGAGAAGAAGGTGTGAGACCAAGAATTGTAGTCTTAAAATAGCAAAATCTCTAAGAGTTGTTAGTTCGTGGACTACAATGACATGTGCATTAGATGGGAGAGTTTGTGGGAGGGGAGTGCGTGTGTATGGGCGTTATCAGATAAGATATGAGACGGTTTTTAACGCAGTCGCACGTGGGTATCTGTGATGGAGCTGGAAAAGGCACTCCTCACGTGCACCATTAGGGGTGGGCAGTCCTTAGGGTTAAATTCTTGGCTACGTGCGGTTACATTTATAACTTATGCGGGCCTTATGTTGTATTTTTATTTTTCATACTCGCACAAAATAAAATTTAATAGGTATAAATCGGTTGTACGTGGGAAGAAGGTATGTTAGTGCTTTGAGTAAAATAACGTGGGAAGAGGATTGTTAAAAGGCTGAGGTGACATGTTGATTGGGTTATATTTCATAGTGTTGCTGAGAGTCTCAGAGTGAGAGAGAAGTCAAATTGAATATATGAGACAGACGGCATGGGCAATTGGAAATTCGGCATGATGAGGGATCAGGGGAAGACGTCTAAATATTGATCTTTCCAAGTTGAATTACAAATGGTTCAATATAAATTAGTGAATTCGTTAAAAGAACGTTAAAATAGTCTATATGATAAATTGTAGTTATAAAAGTTAAAGGAGTTAAGAATAGTACGTCTATATGATAAAATGTAGTTAAACTACCTAAAGTTATTATATCCTGACGAAAATCGAAGTGTAAGCACCTACATAGACTAGATTGAAAAAGTCCAAGCACTTTCATGTTCAATCATTTATAATCCACTAATTGTTAATATCCCACCCAAATTTAACCCTTTTTCATAACTATTCGACACTAATAAAAAAAAATTATAAACAATTTTTAAATATATAAGAACTTCATTTAAAATCGAGCAGAACAAGCATATAAAGACACTCTAAGCTTGTTTAGCAGCAGATTCAAACAAAAGTGATTTATGTATAATTAAATATTTAAATATAATCTAAATATTATTGACATATAATATTATATTATGCCTTGAAACAAGCTATGTCTGGTAATATCGACATTTGATTTTTCAATGTTGGAGACCTAAGCTCACATAACCGATGACGTCACTTCAAACGTATTGCTAGCATCATGGAAAAAGTAATACATTTAATGAACTTATGATGCACCATGTGAACAGTACTTCGCAACCTTTTAAGAAGCACGTGTATTCTATGCAGGACAAGTTGTACGAAATAGTTTTACGACTAATGTACACGTTCGAGTAGTTTTCCTTTTATATTATTTATTTATAGAGAAACTTTTACGGACTAAACCGTAATAATTTAGAAAAAATTATGAATTATTATAGAATATTTTTATCCACTTTATTAAGTTTTCAAAATGTAATTTCTAACGTATCTAAGTATTATGGAAGCTCGCAACAAAAATATGTTCAATAATCCAAGATTAGAGGCGAATGATATATTCGAAGACATCAAGATTTTGTCATTCTTATGAATTCAAATTAGCGGAAAATTGGAAGGTTTGGATTGAGATTTTTGGTGTAAGTTTAGAATTTGATCTATTGTATCCTAGTATCTTGCTAGCATTTTTCATTAATATAATTGTATAACTATTTAAAAAAGAATAGCCAAGTATTATAATAACCGATAATCTTATTTCATATAGTGAATTTCGAAATCGGTGTCATCTCACCTATTTATTTTGTTCATCTTTTGATGTTTTTTAAGACATGTTTTGGAAGTTTAGGATAGCAAAATGAACTTCAAGTGTACTACATAGAGTAACTATTCATTAAATCGAATATATTTTATTGCCATTAACATTGTTAAGTAGTTAATTATGTAACAATAGTCGATCGATTTTTCAAATTTTAATGTGATTAATATAGTGTTATTCCTTTTCAATTGAGGTAACATACAAATTGTTCGATTATGAAAAGTAACCCTAATTTCTTTGAATCAACGTTTTTAGATGTATTTTGTGTATTCTACTTTTTTCACATTCAGATTCAAAAAAAGATTAAAAAAAAACTGAGATACTCTATATTTCAGGGAACCATCAAATGAGAATTTGGAGCATGTATAAACTTTTTTTGTTTTGGTGAAAATAATGCAGCCTAAAAAATTATGCTTAAACTACTAGCTATATGTTTCACGAAAAAGAGTGTCAGTCGGTCGTTAATATGGCAGCTTCTTGGTCTCGATCTTAGATACTATTGTGGCAACTTAGTTAACGTAAATCGCGACAATATACATGTTCTTGATCAAAGTTGCTCCAAATGGATGAGTTCTCACTTCTCATACATTCAAATGACTATCTTTCGTTACTATTGATCGAGAAACAAACAGCCGAACCATATAAAAAGGCATAACACAAATCTTTCAACATGGTAATTATATATATCATACTCACCAAAAGCGTCACTCATTGATCGAACAACATGACCCATCATGGGTACTATCAGGGGCGAAGCTCTTTGGGGTCCAGGGGTTGCCCCGGCAACCGCTGATTTTTTCGCGCGTAGTGTAAATTTCTCGATTTCGACAGAAATTTTATATATATATATAGGCCGGCAACCCACGAAATCCCTGAAAATTTTACATAGATGATCTTGGCAACCCTTGACTAATCGAGCAAGCTTCGCCACTGGGTACTATCGGTCTCTATTATTGAATGTGTTATTGATTTTTAAGGTGGTAGATGCATGGTACTATGGTAGGTAGTAAAATTAACTCTAATAAAGTTAGGTAGATCTCGCGCGTGTAATCCCTCCCGGATAATTGATCCAAGTTTTATTTAAATCTAAGCCTTGATATCAACCAAATGTTCTCCTAATATGCTACGCATTTAAATCGAACTAATGTTTTAGTCAAATGACAACCCAAATCAAACTTAAATATTAGAGATAATATAAAATATTCTTTGGTCCCATACAAAGTTCAAACTGTTCACTTTTTTCTGAGGAGCAGATATAGTTGTGGATGTTAGCACTTAACATTAACACAAATAAAAGTTAACCACAAAAATAGTGCCAAAATCATGTCATAACCACTTTGTGAACCATTATTTCTCTTTCCTCCACAAACCATTTGCAAATTACAAGAATGCTGTGGCCACTACCTTCTTATGATTTGATAAACAACTAAAGTCCAACTTTTGGATATCATTATGATGAATAATTTTTATATTACCAAGTTCAGGAGATAACTTTTCTTAATGTCAAAAGTTTTTATAATCATGGTATTGAAAAGTCTAAAAAAAGGTAATTATAAGGTGTTAGATATAGAGTCGAATTCAAACTGTAAGCCAATTTACCAATAGTTGGAACATGATTACCACTAGTTAAATCTAGTTTTTTGCGTTTCTTGTTTCACTTCACTTATAAATTATAATGTACTACTATGAATTTCAAACACGCACTTGATTTAATTAGCACGTTAGATCACTAGTATATGAAGTGACTAAATTCAGATGATAAGAGAGTCATAGATGGGTACAAGATAAAGTGACCCAAATTGCCATCTACATCTACGTTTTGCTTGACTATCAGATCCAAATTCCTGAACCCTATTATGAAGTTTATTTTTTATTCAATTTTCTAGCTTTTTTTGTAATTTCGTTTATAATTATATGACACGTGAATCACATAATTCTTTATCTGCTTTTTTTTTTTCATTTTGTCTGTTAACTTAATTTTTTTTTAATTTAATAGTACATGGAGATTTATACTGTTATTTTCTAAAAAATGATTTCGATTAAGGCCATCATTCTCATATTTTTCAAATTTAACTAATTTATTTATTTTATTTAGATAAACTTATATAATTAGATTTTGGTTTTATTATTTATCTATTTACTTTATTAAATACCATAAGCATTTTATATTTAAGTTCTAATAATGTTTTTAAGAAAAATTTCACGTCATATATATATTTTTGTTTCAAATTTTTATCGTTTGATGTTTTAGTTTGTTCTGATTTAATTGTATATTATTAACTGTAACAATATTATATTGTTATATATAATAAAATGATTCATTTATTTAATTTTTTCCTTATCATATGCTTTTTTGGTAAATGTTATAAAATTATATATTTTCAATCATACGACCACATCTAATACACGAGTTTGTGACCTAGTCATTTTATAAAGTGATAGCTTAGTGTGATTCTATTCATAAAAATATTATTTCCCATTTAAAAAGGAAAAAAAAAAAAACATTTCCAAAATGGTTTAGAAATTAAGAATATCCCCTCCAATCCTGATATTAGATACCACGAAATCTCCATGTTTTCTAGTTCCTTTCAAGTCTACTAACAAGAACCATAAATTAAAAACCAGATTGAGGGTCTACTAAACAAGAACATTTGGTGAGTATAATAGCGCAATTAAATAGCGGGTCTACTAACTATATTAAAAAATGTACTTCATTTATAAATAAGTAATAAGATTTTAACATAAAATATAATTAAGTTGACCTATCACATTCGTACATTATCTAATAAATAAACATACTTAGATTTATGATTAGAAGTCACACAGCCGATGCTTAGTTTTTTGGCAAAAACTGTAAAGACTTAAAACGTTAAAGACGAAATCTGTTAAACCTGATATTTTAATGACGAAAACTATTAAACGTTGACTAAAACTGTTTATGTAACATTCGGCGTCTCGTATCACCAATATTGTCCGCTTTGCTAACTTACGGATTTGATTTTTGGTTGCTCATGTGAAAACTTCCCAAGGTAGTCACTCATCCTGGATTGTTGTCACATGAGCACGCTTAACTGTGAAATTATCCTCTCATCCATTCCCATTAAGCCCTAAAATACGTTGATGATATTAGATGTAGGAAACTCCTTTCATGTGTCACAGCTTGTCTAGGGTGTTATAGCTTAAGTCTTACAAATTTTATAAAAAAAACCGTACTTACTCTATTTGAATTTTAAATTATATTTTTTTTTAATTTATATAGTTATCAATTAAATTTATGAAATTTATATGAAAAAAGTATCCAATGAATAATTTTAAAATCTCAAAGCATGATTTATAGCAAAAAATACTGTCAAACATTTATTTTTTTAGTATTCAAAACATATTATTTAATACATATACATGCAATAATTCAATGATAAAGTTTTAAGTATTAATTATTTAATCTCGTATAATATAAACGTTTTAAGCTACCTATTATTAAATAATCAACAATGGTCGATTAACAATATGTGTCAGATATAATATTCATGCGGTCCACGTACCCTACATGTGCATCGTATTAAAACCATAAAATATCTATCGCTACGTCATCAAGGATAAAAAAACTACCATCGATAAATTAACATATTGAATTTCAGATTTGAGATGCCTATCTTAGGTTTTTTAATTTTAACAGTAACAACTCAAACACGTGTAAACACCTTGGCATTGGATCATCTTTCCGATCGAATGACATAACATGATAACTAGATAACCTGAATGACATAACGTGATAACGAGATGACTTCACTCAGCGACTCACCCTTTAAAGAGAAAACTCATAATGTAAAGAACGCTTAAGCTCAACTCGAAACAAATTGCTTCGAGTGATTCTTCAACACAAGACCTCACATAAGATAAGTAATGACGCTACAATTGAACCGATTGGTATTTTGTTGCACATATTTTAGGTTGGTTACGACCACTAAATCATAATAAATAATATACGTGTATCATTTTATACTAACACATGTATATCAAAACTATGTTATCAGTTATTAAATATATATGTGGTTTTGTTTATACTGCATTTGATAAAAAAAAAAATCTTTTGTAACAAATGTAATTCAAACGTTTGATTATATAAACTGAGAGTCAGTTGCTTGATAGATCGATAGATTTACGAAAGGAACACATGGTTCAAATACATCAATTGTGTGAACTGAAATTGATCAAACAAATTTTAACTTTGGATTGTAAAAGACTAAAAGTCCAGAACCCTAATCTGAACATTGGTTTGCGTTTGTCTTACGAAAAATAGTTGTTTAAATAAGAAGAAAATTTTCAAAATGTCTCTTTTAACCATATTGTTTTTCACAATGTCTCTTTTGACATTAAAACTTCCTATAATGTCCCCTTGCCATTGACTGGTTCCCTAGTTCGACCGAACAATTACCTTGGCCAACAAATAACCTACAGGTGGCGCATATGTGGTCGTCGTCGAGCCTCCAAAGCCCTCTTTTGACTGCCACCTCAACACGTGTCAATGTTCAGACAAAAAAGAATGTGGTTAAACGACTCAAACGACCGTGGTTAAAGGAAAACGACCATGGTCAGACGAAAATGAATGTGGTCAAACAACTCAAACGACCCCGAAATGGCTATAGAGAGCAAAGGCTCCTTATTTTTAGGGTACTTCCGGGAAGAGATCCAGTGGCGACGCAGTGGGGCCTGTAACTCAGATGATTAGAGCACGTGGCTAAGAACAACGGTGTCGGGGGTGCGAATCCCTCCTCTCCCACAACCGGCCCAAAAGGGGAGGGCCTTTCTCTGGGGGTAGGAAAATAATGATCGGGATAGCGGACCAAAAGCTATGGAACTTGGGTGTGGTTCTTTTGTCGAAATATAATGGCCTTGTTCTCTTTTATTTATCGTAAATGAATGAAGCATTATACATTATATGCATGTCCCCTATCAGCTTGTTTTTTTGTTTTACGCGCCCCTCGTCATTCATATGTTTGCTCGCGGCGATTGTGGCCTCTCGGTAGAATCGATGACTAATGGATATGCAAGCATGATAACTTATATGTTGTTCTATATCTCCTTGAATCTAGGAACTTTTTCTTGCATTGTCTTATTTGGTCTACGTACCGAAACTGAGAACATTTGAGATTATACAGGATTATACACCCATATATCGTATTTGCGAGTGTTTATGTCTATTGTTGGTTCTTTTTATTCTTGCTCAAGCCGGATGATGAAAAATTATCATGTCCGGTTCCTCTAAAGGATGGATTTATAAGAATTCACTTGTCCTAACAAAAAAACCTGACTTGAATGATCATGTATTATGAGCTAAAAGCTAAAAGCTAAAACCAGATTATAAAGCAAGATCTGATAACTAATGTAGTCAACAAATTGGGATTAATTTGGGAAGTTTGTCGAATTTCAGTTTAAAAAAAAACATTTTGATAATCTTTCCTTTAAGGCTGTGTTTCCGAGTTCGCTTAAGAAGAGAAAAGAAAGGAAATAGAAGGAAAGAGAAAGAAAGGAAATGAAAAGAAAAGAAAGGGAAATAAATGAAAGTTTTTCTTCCATTCCCTTCCAAATCGGAAGGAAAAGAAACTTAAAGAATTTTGCCTATCTTTCCTTCCATTTCCTTTCCTTTCCCTCCTTAAGTGAAACTTGGAACACGATATATTTTATTTTCCCTTCTTTTCCTTCGTTAAATGAAACTCGTGAACACAAACAATTTTTTATTTCCTTTCATTTCCTTTCTTTTTTCTTCTTAAGTGAACTCGGGAATTAAGAAGTCAAAGTGTACGTTAAACTTGAGATTTTGTAAGAAAATTCAATTTGAACTAAAAAACTTCCGTTTTGGCGTATTTTTAAATATGGATCGCCGTGAATGTTAAAGCTGGTTGTGTAATTTGTTAACTATATATCTTGCTCTTTGCGCCGTTCAAAAATATATATATGTATATCTTGCTCTTTGCAGACCATGTTATATATATGGCCACAAGATGCGTCCCAAGTTTTGAGTACAAAAATTTGTAGTTTGTTACAAGTTTTATTTGCAAAACGTACACTTTTCTACTTTAAATATCACCTCGTTTTATCAGGTAAGCACCCAATGTTGCTACCTTATAAGGACATGTAATTTGTTATAAGAAGTAAATCATTTAGAACTCTTGATTTGAAATACAAAGAAACGAAGTAAATCCATTTAGAACTCTTGATTTGAAATACAAAGAAACGAGAATAGTGTCTTTAATAGTTTTATGTAGATATCTTCCTACATGACAACATGATTAAGATCGTCTAAATGTCTCACCTACCATGATTAAGATCGTCAAAATGTCTCACCCGTCACGTCCTTACATAGATGGATTCTGAAAATCTTGAACTACTTATTAAGCTAATGGGTATGTTTTGTCAAGATTTTTGTAAGTCTAGTTTATATTTACTTAAGAGAAACTCAGTCGTATTCGAGGATTAGATCGTTTCTTTGAGAACAAGTTAAGATAGTATTATAAATACTATAGCTTGCTTTGTGTATGTAAATTGTACTCTCATTTGATTGTTTGAGTAGAAAAAGTCTAGTTATCTCCCCAATATATCATATCGTGCTCATGATCTGATTTGAATGTTTTAAACCGTCTGTACCGTTCTAGATTCCTTTACTATGTGGCTTAAAAGAAGCCACATGCTCTTAATTCTTTGACTATGTGGCTCTTGATCATTGTTGGTGAGAATAAATCACTATGTTCCATAGGTCGAATACATAGATAGAAATAGAGATCTAGGAATAAATTACGTAGGAGTGTGCAGAAAATTGAATTGACCGATGGATAGCCGATATAATAAAAAAAAACTGAACAGGTCGATAATCATAACCAACGCTTTGTTTCTCCAAAAAAATGCGGTGAGCTTTATTTAAGTTATAAGGTTAGTTCATGACATGTTTTATTGTTCACTTGTTCATGCTTCTCTCCTTCTTTCCAATTTTTAGTTTCCAAACCTTATTATTTGACTTTACCATACTAAAATTTTAGTGTTAGTTCATGCTTCGTCGCTCCTTTTCAGTTTTCATAATCACGTTTGAGTTATAATTAATATATATTTATTTAACGGTTAACTGAATCATAACTGGCGCATTATAATCGTAACAAAAGTTTAGGCTTAATTTTTTTTTTTTTTGGTATAAAGTAAGAATGAATCAAACTCGATTATTTTAACAATAAATTAGACAATGTATAAATGGGTCCCACACAGACTATTATTTCGTGTGTACCTTGAATTTTCACGTCTAAAAATAATCCTGTGACAGAAAAGATATTTTATTTGGTTGGTTCTAGAAGATTAGAAGAACTGTTTGTGACAAATCCACTGCTTTTTGTCAACATATTTCTGGAAGACAATCGAATTTTAGTGGATGAAAACGTTATTAATATATTTATACGAAATCTGATCGAAAACATTACATTGGAAAATTAATATTTTGTTCTTTTTAGGTGGAAAACACAAGCATCTTTTTTCTACCACCTAGATGACGCTAAAACAATATAACCCAACCTTAAAGGATAATAATGAACATGAAAAACAAAGTGATTACAAACAAGAAGATATCATATATGGACTGGAAAACATAAATTATATAACCTAAATTCTAAATCCGAAAGTATACCGTAACGTCAAGATCGTAGAGTTACAGTTAGTACGATCGTATTTCTTTTGAGTGAGTTTGTGAGTGACTAAAAATCTGTTCTACCTTTTTTTTCCATAAGAACCCTTTTAACAAGAATACAACTCATATATTGTTAGTTTTTATAAACAACTTTAACTTGGTATGAGCCGGTAATTTTACCCGCCGCACGTTGCGACATCAAAAAGTAAATTAATAATTCAAATTTATATTGTCAAATGAAAACGTATCATATATGATCCGATTCATCTCTGGTCAAATTTTCGACGAAACGTATACCAACTAAAAATTTACATAAAATAAGCACGAGAACATGTTATATTTGACCAGACCTATTTCTAGAGGGAAATACGTTAAATCCATAGCTTAACTCAAATTCATACCAATACGTATATAAAAATAAGCACGCAAGATATTAGATGTTTCTAAGTTAAAGGAACGAAAATGGTGAATTTGAAACTTTAGGAACTCGAGAGGTTAAAATGAAATTTACAAAGTTTTTTAAAAATTCAACCGTGTGAAGCATACAAGTTGAGTGGAAGCATTTTTCGGTAAAAAACTCTACAAGTAAATATGAAAAAATTTGTACCCATTTGTTAAAAATATGGACAACTAAATAAAAGCAATATAAAATTTTATATTGAGGTGACAGTATTGTTTATATAGTTAAAATAAGAGCCGTTCACGTGTCCAACCACCGGTTGTTGTTTTCAGCCGCCAATGAAGAACGATTGATAGGCTCAATTTTGATCCAAGTTCAATTGAGACTTTTAGCAGGATGATTTCAAATTGCTTACATGCAACCGAACATGTTTACAACATAGTTTGTCATTACTAAATGTTCATTAGCAAGATGTGATGACTAAGTTTTACTGTATAAATGACCAATCAGCTGAGTCAACCATCTTAATCATGTCACTAAATAATTAGAGAAAGATTAAGGGTCATTTGTGAGTGTCTAATGTGGAGGTCAGTGGTTCGAATCCATCTGAGAGCGGTTTGAAAGACATCAGGTGATAGATCGAATCCGTATATAACCTGGGTTTGATTCTGATGTGGGCGAATGTTTACCTATTCCACAGGGTTCTGCGCGTCTGGTGTGGTCGTGGATTCTCATGAAGGTCGAGTAGTCGACCTTACTTACAGGCCGCGAAAGTGAGGGATAGACGTGAGAAGAAACGCTGTTAAAACAAATTATGAGTGTCTAATACATATTATATACGAGCGGATTTACATTTAACCGATTAGACAAAACTCCATTTTCTCACACGAAATGTATATTCTTTAACTGATGAAACAATTAACCCCCTACATGACAAAAGTGTAGCGCGGTTGATTAATGGCTAGCCATCTAAACTCTTATTTTTACATTTTTATGAGATTTTGAAAAGCATGATTCTGACTTACCACTTATACTAGCTTTTACAAGCAAAGAAAGAGACATAACACATTTTTCTTAGAGAAATTAGGTGCGATGATGCAAGTTTCAATGGACATTTTGATTAAAATGTTGGATGCCCTTAATGAAAAATGTTGAGAGTTTGTGTAGCTGAAAATGTAAACTCAGAACAGTTGTTTCTGGAGCCAAAATTCGTCCTCAAAATTACAAAGAAAATAAATGGCAACAAACATATGTACTGTACACATCAACTACAATACTACACATGAAAGAACTAGTAAGTCTTTCACTTTTCTCTCATAATTAAAGGAGAAAAAAAGGTTTGTTTGATCTTAATTTGATAGATGCAACATATATAACATATATTACTGAAGGTGTTAGAATTATAAGTTTGTTTTAAAATGACATAACACCATAAAGTGTATGATAGACTGTTTATTTGGAAATAATATTATAATCATACTTAACTCTTATAGTTAAATTTGAAAGAAAAAAATTTAGAAAAAAGTGGGCTATAATGAGAAAACTTGTTTTGTAGGAAAAATTGTATTGTAGTTTTTAATTAATGCCAATAGTATTTTGTTAATAAAATTATTTAAACATTTTTAAATGGTTTTATACTAGGAGTCACATTTTCAGACGTGACTAAAAATATAGGCTTGGTAGTTCACGTGACAGAAGATGTCAGCCGGAAACATACATGACGTGATGTCACCTAATTATTTTTCAGTTACAAAATTCAAGCAAAATTATAAACACATTCTACTATTTTCGTTTTAAAAAGAAAAACTAAGCTGACCACAACTAGACTCGCAACTTCTTAGGGTGCACAAAGTGGATGCGGCTTCATCACGGGTTCAGAAGGTTACGCTGCATACACTTGGCTCAAAGCTTGTGGGTTCTCTGTCGGTTTCAAATACCCAAGGCAACCCGAGAAAGAGGGAAATGATTGTGTGTGTGAGGAGACTATATGTGGAAGTCAGGGTTAAGAGGTTTGAGAGTGGGTAAAAGTCACATCACATGATATAACATAAAATTATTAAATAAGATTGAAGGTTAACCAATGATCTCTTGGTCTAGTGTTAATAGAGAGGTGGGAAACAAAGTTTCTCTTGAAGGTCTTGAGTTCAAATTCAGGCAATAATGAAATAGTACTAACTTGGTGATATTAGCTTTTGCCTTTCAAAAAAAGATTAAAGGCCCATGATAAGCCCAATTTACTTTTAGGATAATTATATTTTGAGAGTGGATAAAGTGACATGACATGATATGAGTATAAGCTAATGGGTTATAGTCATACACTAGTGTGATGGCCCATGATAAGCCCAATTTACTTTTAGAATAAATATATTTTTAAAATAGATAAAAATGATATGACATGAGATGACATATTCATAAGCTAACGGTTATATTCATGTGGTTAGCTTATAGTCATGTGCTAGTGTGATGCCCATTATAAGCCCAATTTACTTTTAAAATAATTATATTTTAGTACTTGAAGAAAATCAACGAGTCCTATATACATAGATTAATTAATATTTTAAAGAACACGACATCTTATATAACAATTAACAGGTTTTAGAAGATTGATTGTATAAGTATCTCTCTAGAAAAAATAAATTACTATTAAGTAATAAGATTTAAAAAATGTCAAATAAATTTATAAAAATGTTCGTGAGTATGGATAAAAGATTTAACGACTTTAGAAAGACCCTTTACATGTTTCTTGCTACAAACAAATAAATCTTTCAGACTAAGGGGCTCTTTGGTAACATCTGAATCATTAAGTGCTGAACCATTAAGATGTCTGAATGGCTAAGAGGCGCTGAACCAGTAAGTGCTGAACCTGTTAAGACTGTTTGGTTGAACCTCTGAACGGCTATGCAAAATGACTATTTTACCCTTCTGAAATTTTCTGTTTTAATATTATCTGTTTAATCAGAATGCTGAATAATATTAATAATAAATAATTATAAAAAAATACAAAATTACACATTAATCTTTCAAAATATATAGAAATACAAAATATCATTGATTAAAAAACCAACAAAGACATCAATCTTTCAAAATATATTAAATTCCAAATACAAATCAATACTCTGGTCACGCAAGATGACTAGCTATATGGTCACGCAAACTATTCATATACTCATTGCCTTGTGAACCTCTCGCTATATATGATTATAGAGTTTTGTGGCTAATGTACGATAAATAAAACTTGGAGTTAAACCATGAGCCTTTTAAAAATAGGAGTGGATAATAAAGGGACTTAAGTGAAACATTTTAATTAAATCCAAATCTTTACAACCACCACCCATCCCCATTTGCAGACGTAAATCACATACATTTGTGTGTGCGCGATAGAATCACAGAGAAAGAAATCGGGAGTGGGAACTATAACCGAATCTTCGGCGAGCCTCACGACGAGAATGCCTCCTTAGCGGCGGCGACGATTTTTGTGTCCGTTCGGTGCTCCGGTCGTGAAGAAGGCGACGGTGGCGGTGGCTCAACAGCGAGCGACGGCGGAGATGGTTTAGGGTTCTGGCTAGGCGAGCAAGAAACAGAAGATGACGATGGTGGAGGCTATCGTTCGGATCCGGCAACAGACCCATTTTTCCGGCAAGATAAAGAGGTAAAACCCGGTTCTCACTTCGATCTCTAGCTGCATGATGTTAATCGAGGAAGATAAACACGAGTTGGTGTTGTTTGGGATTTGTTACAGGTGAAACACGAGTGTTTGAGAGTTGTGAGGTGGTTGCAGGCGGCGGTGACCTGCCGCCCGGCAGTGGTGGTGGAGTTATGATGTTGGAGATGATGTTACGATGATGATGAAGGATGTTGATGATGATGTATGATCTTGATGATGGTGTATGGTGTATGATGGCAATGGTGATGGTGTTAAAGGTTTATGACGATGGTTGTGTAGATCGGTGGAGATAGTTTTTGAGACCCAATCAAAGATGGTCAACAAAAGTCAACTGGTCAAGGCCGGTCAACAGCTTTGGGTGCTAGTAAAATGTGGTCAAGTTAGTCAAAGATTGTCAACGAGCGAATAGCAAGTGCTCGGTTCAAGATTCGGATGTGCGGATGTTTTAACGGTTCGCGAGCACGAACCAAGAACCGGAAGGTATAAACCGCACGCCTTAGTCATTTTCTTAAGATAGTTTACTCTTGCGTTATTATTGGTATTTTATTATCCAAGTCGTGACAATATGAGCGAATCGTTAGTAATATGGAAATAAACAATCGAAAGTATTATGATTATTAAACCTTATAAAGGATCGATAAAGTTGAGGGAATCTAAACAAGACTTATAAAAGTGAACATGAGCGGACTAATATAAGAGTATTCAGATCAGTATCTCTATTTTTATCTATATAATTCATTAAAAATCACTATATTTTCTCTCTCTAATTTAATTAAATAATAATTTTTATACATTTATCACTACTTTTCTCTCTCTCCTATTCAATTAAATAATATTTTTTTCTCTTTCGTATTCAATTAAATAATACTTTTTATACCTTTATCACTACATTTTTCTCTCTCTAATTTACTTTGATTAATAGTGTTTCTCTATATTTACTAGTTTCATCAGTTTCTCTATATCTTTCTACTCACAACTACTATTATACTATCTTTATAATATAAAGATTTCACTCACATAAATTATAGAGAACCAAATGTGAATACTGAAACGATGATAAATGAGAATTGTAATAATAACAGGATTAAACGTGAGCGACTTTATATAATTACAACAAAAACAGAGATGATGTAATCCGTGGTTATCTTTTTATACATAATATTTGGGATTTAAAATGGGCGTTGTATATCAATAACCAAAGTAGTATTGTTGTCTAAGAGCATTCACATTAGAGTCTCTAAAATTTGTGTAAGTGAGTTCTTTATATTATATAGATTGGTTTAAAGTGGTTGTGAGTAGAAAGATATAAAGAAACTGATGAAACTAGTAAATATAGATAAACACTGTTCATTAAAGTAAATTGCAGAGAGAAAAAGTAGTGAAAAAGGTAAAAAATATGATTATTTAATTGAATAGGAGAGAGAAAAAATAGTAAAAAGGTAAAAAGTATTATTATTTAATTGTATAGGAGAGAGATAAGGTAGTGATTTTTAATGAATTATAAAGAAAAAATAGAGATGCTAATGTGAATGCTCTATGGAAAGTGTACGTTCAAAAATAATGGGTATTATATATATAGGGAGCAGTTATTCTACATATAGGAATTATCCTACATAACGTAGGATATAATCTGGTCCGTCCGATCGTTTAAATGGAGGACCCAGATTAACGCGGTGGCAA